>CM017444.1:38627477-38860133 GCA_007726485.1 Eragrostis curvula
GGCAATGAGAAAAAGGGAGAGGATCATGTCATGGAGGAGGCAGATAACCTGGGACTGAACACCGATGACACGATGAACCCGGGTCAGCTCAACACCACTGCGCCTGGGCCTAGTGGCACAAACCAACTGAAGAAGAGGCTCAAATTATTAACAAGGCCATTGATATTGCTGTGGAGGAGCTCTTGTTGAGTGTGCTAACATGATCATTGCGGAGGATGCTGATTTTTCGGGAGAAGGTATGGCTGTTTTTGCAGGAGTTGAGCATGCACCACCTCCCATGTCTGAGGTCTGTTCTGACCTGAACGGAGTTGGGGGAGGTGGTCACGGTGCTGGTGAGTGGAGGGCTGATCCACAGCCCCCGCCCGCGGTTCAGTTGGCACCGCCCCCGGCAGACCATGCTATCAGCTCTGCTGTGGGGATGGCGGTGCAAGCTGATGATGTCACGGAGGAGGAGGTGGTGCCCCTGGCTGTGGCCGAGACCGAGGTACTACCCGTCTCTGACTGTGGCCGGTACAAGGGTGCTAGCTCATGAGGACGAGGTAGTGGTGGCTGAGTCCGAGGTGGGACTCGCCACTATTACCTGCGCTACTCCAACAAAATCAGCTGAGTCTACTGGGCAAAGTTTCTCACCGGGCGGCCTGGGTTCGCAGTCCTCTTACAGCGATGTTGTGAGAGGATCGCCGACTGTAATTAATGGTGAGAACCTGCTGCAAGTTGGGGCGCTCGATGGTATGGGCTCCCAGCTGCCCGGGGGGATGACCCGTCTACTCCGCCTATCCCGGGGTTGTCCCTCCTTCTGGTGGCGCAACCCATGAGGGGTGCTGTTGGGGTGAAGGCCTCGACCCTGCCACAAAAGAAGGATGAGAAGAAACTGAGGAGGAACACTCGGTCCTCGGTCACCGACGAGCATACACTCACCAAGACCGAGCGCATGGCGGCAAGAAGGAACTTGGAAACTACTGGTAATAAATCCTTCACGTCTTTTTCATTTCGCAAGTAGAGACCAAGACTAGCAACTTAGGCATTTCTTTGGGTAGAGATGATAACGAAATTTATTCTTCTGTAGTCTCTCTAAAAAACATAGAAATAGATAGGCTTGTTGTTGCTAGGAAAGGGGTTTCAAAACAAAGGGTAGTTTCTAACATGTATGGGGATGAGGAGGAGGACAATTTCGATGCTATTCTCAACCACGCATGTAGTCCATTAAATGAGAATACATATGAGGAGGGGCTTGATCACATATGCAGTGATTTAAATGTAGCCTCTCGAAAGAAAAAGTCCAACTCCGGTAAAAAACAACGGAAAGTTAGGCCCCCGACAAAACCGAAAACACCGTCTAAATTGTGTCTCCAATGAAAGGAGTATTCTGGAATAGCAGAGGTCTTGCTGACTTGGCTAAACACAGATATTTGGTGGAGATGGTCCGTGAGGAGCAAATTAATATCATAGCCCTCATGGAGACAGATCGGGATGAATTTCCAGATTCGACCTTAAAACACTTTTGTGCTGGCCGTGATTTTATTTGGCATAGCATGGCGCCGCATGGAAGATCAGGGGGGGGGGGGGGGGGGGGGGAGGGGGGTTCTACTGGGAGTAGACCTTTCAATCTTTGACATTGGTTCCATTTCCGAAGGTGATTTTTATGTTAAGTTCACTCTTCGGAATAAGGACAATGGTTTCAAGTGGGTTCTTTACGTGGTCTACGGACCGGTATAAGGACCGTGTGACCGAGAGGGGGGGGGGGGGGGGGGCGGGGTGAATCGTTGCACACTACCAATTTTTCTCCTAACACAAAACACCCACTCAACTCCTAGCAAGTAGTTCTAGTATAACTAAAGAGGCACACTAAGGAGAGTCCTTAACCTAGTGAACTAGAGGTAGCATAAGGGACAAGCACAAGATATGAACTAGTTCACTAGGCAAGAGCAAACCTAAGATAAGCTACAGGCTAGGCAACCAAGTACAAGGCACTAGAAGATCAACTAGGTGATAAGCACACTAAGAAAGAGTCCTTAGATCAACTAGCAAGCAAGCTACACATGGAGTCAACAAGCAACCATATGATAGAAGCAACTAGAGAGCATATGGATGAACCAAGGGAATAACTAGAGCAATAAGTAAACAAGGCAATCTCAAGTACTACTAGCAAGCATGATAAAGGCAATAAGTAAATGCAAGTAGTAAAGAGAAAGTGATAGAAATGCTCATGATTTTTCCCGTGGTATCGGGACGATGGCGCCTCCCCCTACTTCACGTTGGGTCACTCCCGCCGGAGTCTCGACCCCTCCCTCTGCTCGATGGCGATCCCTTCTAGAGCATTCTTCACCCTCCGAGTGAAGACGCGGGCACGTCCCGCCGTCAACTCCGGATGCTCCTCCGAAGGTAAGGATCCGCACGTGATGCGGTCCAAAGGGCGCTCTCTTCACGTAGCTTCTTTCACACGGAAGCCCAAAGACCGTGTACAAACTTGCGGCGGCTTCCACACTCTTGGCAAGCTCACCATCCCCTTCTCATCCTCCTTGTTCTTGAAGACCCATTTAGCTCCCACGACGTTTGCTCTCTTGGGCCTCTTGACCAATTTCCAAACGTCATTACGCTTGAAAATTTTCAATTCTTCTTGCATTGATAGCACCCACTTGTCGTCCTTCAAGGCTTCCTCAATAGTCTTCGGCTCTAAGGTAGACACAAAGGAGTAATTCACAACCACATTAGCTTGGTTAGAATTAACATAATTAGGTTTGTATTGCTTTTTCCTTGTGGCTATCCTTGGGAAGGACTCCCAATGATAAGGTCACGTGAATGATCCTTAGCAATGGGTTTGTGCTTCCGTGGTGGATCTTGTTGAGGAGGCGGAGGAGCCGGCAAAGTGTCTTGAGCATCATGAGCGGCTTGCTCCTTGGAGATGTGGGTATCTTGTTGTCGAAGAGGAGATCCCGAATCATCTTCTTGAGATGTGCTTGAAGTAGCGGGAGGATTATGAGCTTGTCGAGGTTCACTTGATGAAGCTTGAGGTTGAACACTCGATGAAACTTGAGGTTGAACACTTAATGAAGGATGTTGCGGATCGCTTGAAGGAGCTTGAGGAGGATTGCTTGATGGAGCATTCGAAGTAGAGGTAGCTTGTGAGGTGCTTGTAGAAGAGTCCTTCGTAGAGGTTGATGTCGGTGGTCGAGAGGGCGGTTCATCTTCATGTGGGAATACTTCACCAACCGGCATGTCCCTCAAAACTTCCTCTATAGGCCTCTCACTAGAATCATGAGAGTGGTGGAGATCGTCTTGTGAACCATGAGACTCATCAAATTGCACGTCGCAAGATTCCTCCACAAACCCCGTTGAGGTGTTGAAGACTCTATAAGCTTTGGAGGAGCCGGAGTAGCCAACAAGAATTCCCGTGTCGGTCCTCTTCTCAAACTTTCCAAGCCTCTCTCTCTTCTTGTAGATGTAGCACTTGCACCCAAAAACTCGAACGTATGCCACATTTGGCTTCCTCCCAACTAAGAGCTCATATGAAGTCTTTAGAAGGATATTGTGAAGATATATCCGATTTTGGGTGTAACAAGCGGCATTGACCGCCTCCGCCCAAAACTTCTCCGGAGTGCCATATTCATCCAACATAGCTCTTGCAAGAGTGATGAGAGTCTTTTTCTTCCTTTCAACTACTCCATTTTGTTGTGGAGTATAGGTGGCCGAGAACTCATGTTTGATCCCAAGATGATCACAATAGTCTTCAATGGTTGAATTCTTGAACTCGGTGCCATTGTCACTTCGGATCTTCTTGATGTTGTGCTCATATTCAACTTGAACTCTCTTGGCAAACTTCTTGAACACTCCAATTGCTTGATTCTTATTCTCGAGAAAGAATACCCAAGTGTACCTATAATAGTTATCAACCACCACAAGACAATATAGATTACCACCTAGGCTCTTGTAAGTGGTAGGACCGAAAAGGTCCATATGTAGAAGCTCCAAGGGTCTTGAGGTTGACATGAAACTCTTGGAGGGATGTGGAGATGCCACTTATTTGCCGGCTTGACAAGCACTACACAAGCGGTCCTTCTCAAACGTGACATCCTTCACACCCCTAATGCAATTCATCTTCACCACCTTCTTGATTTGACTCATCCCAATATGAGCAAGGCGACGATGCCATAGCCATCCTTTTGACGACCTAGTAAAGAGACAAGTACTAGGTGCAATTTCAATGTTAGTCTCGAAATCAACAATGTATAGGTTGTTGTGCCTAAAACCTTTGATAGTGATACCCATGGCTTCATTTTGAAGCACAACACCTTTATCATCAAAGTTGCATTGGAACCCGAGATCACAAATTTGTGCCACCGAAAGCAAGTTAAAGTTAAGAGACTCAACAAGTAGCACATTTGAGATAAAGAGGTCATTTGAGATAGCCACCTTACCAAGACCTCTCACTTTACCTTTCGAGTTGTCGCCAAAGGTGACCTTCTCATGAGAGTTGTCTTACTCTAAGGTGGTGAACATGGAGGCGGTGACGGTCATGGGTTGAGTGCAACCACTATCAAGAATCCAATCCTTGCCACCAATCTTGTAATTCACCTTGTTTGAGGCCATCAAAGAGGTAGAGGAGTTAGTAGCATGGGACTCAATTGACTTGTTGATTACCTCAAACTTTTGCTTGATGTAGGAGGCGGGAACCCCAAAGTTGAAGTGCAAATCCAAATCCTTCAATCTTCTAACGGTCTCCTTGTCAAGTCCTCGATAGGTCCAATCCTCACGATCATCTCCCATATGAATGAAGATAGTCTCAAGAGAGAAATCATTGAAGATATTGACGTTGGTTGTTGGTGCATGATGCTTCATGATATTCTCCACTTGGTTGCAATAGGACATGATAATATAGATGGCTTCCTTGAAGGACAATTCATCCAAAGCTCCTCCAACATCCTCCAAAACAAGAACCCTCACATTCAAAGGAAAGAGAGTGAGCATCTTGTTTATGACACGAATGTGATAGTCATCAATCTCTTCTTTCTCCTTGAATGAGCTAATTCTTGCGACTAGCACTCTTAGCCTTAAGAGAGCATTAAGCATTGATTCTCCTTGTTCCTTGTGAAAATCCTCAAAGTCATGAAGAAGATGATAGTAGAGAGATTCACACATCCATGGTTCCTTCTCTTCATAATACTCAATGTAGGGAGAGGGAATGACCATGGTATCACTCTCCACTTGATCGAGAGGTGTAGGAGAGTCTTCACATCCACTTGAGTAAGCATCATCACAAAAGAACACCGGTGTCTTCTTCTTATCTTCATCATCTTCACTTGTTATGTCTTGAAAGGCCTCGGACAATCTTGCTTGAGCTAGTCTTCTAGTGATAACAACTATGATCTCTTGAATAGAGTCATTGGCTAGATCATAGTCGTCAAACTCCATGAACTCTCCATACTTGTCCTTGGGAAGGGCATTCAAGAATCTCTTGAGAGCTTCAGGCTTCTCAATCTTCCAAAGACCTCTTGCATTGATCTTCTTGACAAGATCATCAACTCGGATAGCAAGCTCGACAAGATCTTCATTCGGCTTCATTGAGACATTGTCCAATTCATTGCATAGCTTCACATATTCAATCTCTTCATCTTTCTTGGAAGAACCCTTACCCTCATGAGCTTGAAAGTGATGTGATGAAGTGCTTGCTTGATTCCCATCCACTTGCATGCTTGCTAGGCCCTTAGTGTGAGCCGCTTCCATATCCAAGATAGCTTTTACCACATCATCATAAGGCATCACGGAGAACTCCTTCAACATACAAAACGGCACAAGTCCAACTCGAGGGTATGGAAGACTCCTCAACAACCTCTTCACCAAGTGCTCATAATTGAGATATTGATAATTCCGAGTCACAATTCTCCTAGCAAGCAAATACAAGCGAGAAGCAAAATCAGCAATATTCTCATTAGGACCAAGAGTAATAGTCTCATACTCCTCAATAAGCTCATAGTAAGTATTATCACTAAAGCACTCATCGGAAGGCTCAATCAACGGAATATCGGTGAAAGTGCTAGGATCATTATCAATAGTGTTGGCCACTGTACCACACACTCCTATGGTCACAACTCAAGGCAGTTACGCCCAAAAAGAGCACGAGGCTCTTATACCACTTGTAAGGACCGTGTGACCGAGAGGGGGGGTGAATCGGTGCACACTACCAATTTTTCTCCTAACACAAAACACCCACTCAACTCCTAGCAAGTAGTTCTAGTATAACTAAAGAAGCACACTAAGGAGAGTCCTTAACCTAGTGAACAAGAGATAGCATAAGGGACAAGCACAAGATATGAACTAGTTCACTAGGCAAGAGCAAACCTAAGATAAGCTACAAGCTAGGCAACCAAGCACAAGGCACTAAAAGGTCTACTAGGTGATAAGCACACTAAGAAAGAGTACTTAGATCAACTAGCAAGCAAGCTACACATGGAGTCAACAAGCAACCATATGATAGAAGCAACTAGAGAGCATATGGATGAACCAAGGGAATAACTAGAGCAACAAGTAAACAAGGCAATCTCAAGTACTACTAGCAAGCATGATAAAGGCAATAAGTAAATGCAAGTAGTAAAGAGAAAGGGATAGAAATGCTCATGATTTTTCCCGTGGTATCGGGAGGATGGCGCCTCCCCCTACTTCACGTTGGGTCACTCCCGCCAGAGTCTCGACCCCTCCCTCCGCTCGATGGCGATCCCTTCTAGAGCATTCTTCACCCTCCGAGTGAAGACGCGGGCACGTCCCGCCGGCAACTCCGGATGCTCCTCCGAAGGTAAGGATCCGCACGTGATGCGGTCCAAAGGGCGCTCTCTTCACGTAGCTTCTTTCACACGGAAAGCCCAAAGACTGTGTACAAACTTGCGGCGGTTTCCACACTCTTGGCAAGCTCACCACCAAAGCCTAACCGGTCTAGGTATTGCCATAGACCAAGAGTAACAACCCAAGTCAGCCCTCTCAAGCACTCACTAGCCTAGAGATCATAGGATGCACATAGTGTCACTCTTCTCAAGCACTTGGATCACTCAAATCCCTCAAAGTGCTTCTTCTTCCTTCACTTGGCTTCTTGACAGCACCTCCCCTCCTTTGGACTGTCCAAGAGCACCTCAAAGAGGCAAGCAACCAGCTATTTATAGGCTCCACCCACGAAACTAGCCGTTGCAACAAAACTGCCCAGATTTCTCTAGTCATCGTATCATACGGTGACTAGAGTCACCGTATCATACGGTGACTATCCAACGGTCGACTGGGACTTCATTTTCCTGCGAGAGGCACTGTCCTCTTAGTCACCGAATCATACGGTGACTAGCACCGTGTCATACGGTGACTACTTCTTTCCAGCTTCAGCAACTCTTCCAAATTGCACTTCCCCTGGAAACCATACGGTGACCCACCGTATCATACGGTGACTCTACCAGTGACTCTCCTTTCACTGGATTTTCCTGTCTGTAGCCACCGTATCATATGGTGACTAGCACCGTATCATATGGTGACTCTTTTTCCTTCTTCTCTTCAACTTCGTCAATTTTGCAGTTCCCCTGGAAACCATACGGTGGCCATAATACGGTGACTCTACCAGAGACTCTTCTTTCTCTGGATTTTCCTGTCCGTAGTCACCGTATCATACGCTGACTACCACCGTATCATACGGTGACTGCTTCTCCTGTAATTTCTGCTGAGTTGATCTTCACTGATCTTCTCCCTGCAGTCACCGTATCATACGGTGGCTTCTCCTTCAGCTGGAACTTGATCTTCTCCTTTGATCCTTGCTTCCAACACCTTCTTCCTTGGTTCCTGCACTCTTCCTCTGCAACCCTAGCGCCTGAGAGACACACCATGCATTCAAATGATCTCTACACTAGTGTTTACCGAAGAGTACCAACTCGAACCCTCTTGATAGTCCGGATTTTCCTATAGACTCAAGCTAACATCTAACCAAGCCAACACTTGCTTGAGTCTAGCATGTCCTTAGCCTTGATCCATCTCCTCGACCGTGACTCCATCAAGTCCATCCATGAGTTGACGAGGCAACCAATCATCCTTGACTTGAGGTAAGAGGTTGGTTTGTGTCGTACTTGCTTCCATGTGACCTAAGGTTAAGATACTCAAGGTATACGTTAGTCACATGCATGATTCTCATCTATTCACCAAAACATTCATACCTTGGGGTTTCCAACTCCAATAGCCATGAAGCTTACAACCGGCCCAACATGAAAACAAAGAAGCTTTCCTTGCTGAATTGGCTAACTCTTGTTCTCATGAAACACTTCCTTATTTAATAGGCGGTGATTTCAATATTATGAGACGCCCTCAAGACAAGAGTAAAGATAATTTTGATCCCAAATGGCCTAATTTGTTTAATCTGGTCATAGAGGTTTTAGACCTCAAGGAGATCGAGATGTCTGGCAACCATTATACCTGGGTCGGTCATGGGGATGACCCAACGCATGAAAAGCTAGACAGAGTTCTCGTGAGCACGGATTGGGAAGAGAAGATCCCATTATGTACCGTGGAGTCACGGAATAGGGGCCAGTCGGATCACACTCCTCTTATACTTAACACGGGTGTGTCGACACATGCCTCTAACCCGCCTTTGTTTAAATTCGAAAGGGGCTGGTTACTTCGTGATGGTTTCTTTGATATGGTGGCCAATGTATGGCAGTCGACCAATCATGGAAATACAAGCCTCCACAGGTGGCAGAACAAGATTAGATCTGTTCGAAAACACCTACGTGGTTGGGCAAAGAATATAGCGGGACATTACAAGAAGGAGAAAAAAAATTAATTGCTTTAATCGATACGCTCGATAAAAAGGCTGAAAATTCTCCTCTTATTGATAATGAAATTAATATGAAGTTGTACCTCAAGCAAAGATTAGCAACTTTACTGAGGGAGGAAGAGATTAAATGGTATGAACGTGCCAAGGTCACTACTTTATTGGAAGGTGATAACAACACCAAATTTTTCCATCTAGTGCCTAACGGCACGCACCACAAGCAACACATTTTCAAGTTAGAACAAGAAAATGGTATTATTGTGGGTGATGAAGAATTGAAGTCCTATATAACAAGCTATTATAAAAGCTTGTTTGGACCCCCTGAGGTCAGCAACATATCTCTCAGGGAAGACCATATACAAGATATTAACCAGGTAACATCGCTGGAAAATGAGATCCTCACGGCACCCTTTACTGAAAAGGAGGTTAAGGACGCAGTGTTCCAAATGGAACACAATAAGTCTCCAGGGCCGGATGGATTTCCAGCTGAGTTTTACCAGGTTTTTTGGGAAGTCATTAAAGGGGACTTACTCGCCCTTTTTAAAGACTTTCACGAAGAAAAGCTTCCGCTCTACAGTTTAAATTTTGGTATAATTACCCTATTACCAAAAACAAATGACGCGAAGCAAATTCAACAATATCGACCTATCTGTGTGCTGAACATCAGCTTTAAAATTTTTACTAAATTTGGCACAAATAGAATTAACGCAGTGGCAGGGTCGGTAGTACAACCTTCGCAAATGGCATTTATTCCAGGGAGGAACATCATGGAGAGAGTGGTTGTCTTGCACGAGACTATTCATGAACTTCATACTAAAAAACTGAATGGAGTCCTGTTTAAAATTGACTTCGAAAAGGCTTATGACAAAGTCAAATGGTCTTTTCTTCAGCAAGCCCTTCGTATGAAAGGGTTTTCTCCAAAATGGTGCCCATGGATAGAGAAATTCGTTGAGGGGGGTAGTGTCGGTATCAAAGTTAATGATGATATTGGCCGTTACTTCCAAACGAAGAAGGGGCTATGTCAAGGAGACCCTATGTCACCTATCTTGTTCAACATAGTCATCGACATGCTGGCGGTGCTCATTAAAAGAGCAAAAGATGATGGACAAATTAGTTGCATTATACCCCATCTTGTGAATGATGATTTGTCTATTTTACAATATGCAGACGATACCATTTTGTTTATGGACCATGATCTTGAAAAGGCGAAGAACATGAAACTGTTACTTACCGCCTTTGAACAATTATCGGGTCTAAAAATAAACTTCCACAAGAGTGAGCTATTCTGTTATGGCGAGGCTGCTGCATTCGAAGATGACTATATGGAGTTATTTGGTTGCAATGTTAGGGAGTTCCCGTTTCGATATCTGGGTATCCCGATGCACCATAGAAAACTCTCCAATAGTGATTGGAAAATGATAGAAGAAAGCTTTGAAAGGAAACTGAACTGCTGGAAGGCCAAACACCTTTCTTATGGAGGACGTTTAACTCTATTGAACTCGGTTCTCAGCAGTCTTCCTATGTTCATGATGTCTTTCTTCGTAATCCCGAAAGGGGTCCTCACCAAACTGAATTTCTATAGGTCCAGATTCTACTGGCAAGGTGGTAAAAATACTAACAAATACCGCTTGGCCAGATAGGATCTTTTATGTCGCCCTAAGGACCAAGGAGGCCTAGGTATCATTGATCTTGAGATCCAGAATAAATGCCTTTTAAAGCAAATTGTTATTCAAACTGTTTAATGAAGACGGCATGTGGCAATCATTAATATGGAATAAATATTTAGATTCCAAGACATTGTCACAGGTCGGGATCAAACAAGGGGACTCTCATTTTTGGAGGGGCCTTCTAAAGGTCAAAGATGAGTTCTTATCATGTATTTCTTTTAATGTTAAAGATGGTTCCCAAATTAGATTTTGGGAAGACACATGGTGTGGAACTAGGCCGTTCAGTGAGTTATATCCTAATTTATATCATGTCTCTTATAACCACAATGCTACAGTTGCCTGGGTTATGAGTGATGCGCCTTATAATTTATCATTTAGGCGTACCTTGATTGGGATTAAACTCACAGAGTATAATGACCTCATATCTAAATTCTCGACTTCTAGATTAATTGATGAACGGGACACAGTGTCATGGAGATTACATAGATCTGGACAATTCTCGACTCGGTCTATGTATGCCTTTTTATTGAACCAAGACAGTCCTTTCCATCATAAGCTAATCTGGAAGTTGAAGCTACCTTTAAAGATAAAAAAATTTTCTTTGGTATATGGTGAAGGGTGTCATTTTAACCAAAGACAATCTTGCTAAGCGTAATTGGATGGGGAGCCAAAAGTGTTGTTTCTGTAATCTTAATGAGACAAACCAACACTTGTTCTTTGACTGTCATCATGCTAAAACCATCTGGAGGGTAGTTCAAACAGCTACAGGGCTTATCCCACCTAGATCTTTATCTCATATTGCGGAGATTGGCTTGCTCATATTAACTCAGACAAGCGTAAAATTATCCTAGTAGGTGTGGCAGCCATGTGCTGGGCGATATGGCGATGTAGGAATGAAATTTGTTTTGATAATGTAAAGTATACATCATATCTGCAGGCACTTTTTAGAGGAGCTTATTGGCTGCGGTACTGGGCGCTGCTGCAGCCTGAGGAGGTCTGTGACCACGTTCGTGGGGTGAGCGCAGCATTGGAGGTTGCTGCATTGGAGTTTTATGCCTCTCACGGGTGGAGATAGACTCGATCCTCCATAGTTGCTCTTTTTGTCAATGTGGAGATTGACACCTTTTTTGTAATAATTTGTCAAAAACGAAACAAATACCGGGCTGCGTGCTGTGCAGAGGCCGGGAACTTTTGGACAGTTTCCATTATCTAAAAAAAAAACTTGTTCCATAACTAGTTTTTTTACCGTGCTAATGCAAATTCCGTGAGGCACCAAAGCCAAACTGACATGTTCTAGGGGATGTTCCTTTTTTTTTTTGGTTACGTAGCGTAGCAATCCCATATGCTTATTGCTTCACAAGAGTTTTTTTTTCTTAAAAAGAAAAGTACTTTCCAGAACACTCGCTGAGGCGTCAGAGGCAGTGTTACGCCTATTCAATACCACTATATATCGGAGGGACGGTGATTGTCTAGTTTTAAGAGATGGAGGACTAAATGTATCCGGTATTAAAGATGAGGGACCAATTTTAAACTAGAGTAAAAGTTATTATATGGAACGGAAGTTAGACTTCCAAAAAAAGAAAGGCACGTCCAAATCACAGTCGTTTCCGCTTAATGATAACATACCAAGCCCAGCAGGCCCAGACCAGGTAAAAACCTGTCGCCCCCTCGAACCCTCGCAGAACTTGCGATCGGCGGCTCCTCCCCACAGACTCGCCGCGCCCAGCTGCTGGAATCCAGGACATGTCGTCAGTGCTCGGAGTCGGAACCGCCGCGCCCTCGCGGACGCTCTGCATAGGTACGTAATCCCTAAATCGCAACCCTCTTTGATCGATGTTGACTCGTTAATTTGGTTCTGATTTATGTATGGGTCGCTTCTTCCTGTCCAGATCGCCAGAATCCGTCATCCCCAGCGGCGCTTCCGGGGGACCTCCTGATCGAAGTGCTGTCACGCTGCGACCATGAGACCCTGGTCCGCTGCGCAGTCAGCAGCAAGCTCCTCTGCCACTGCATGCGTGACAACCCTGCCTTCCTCCTCCGTCGCCGCCGGCCCAGCGGCGGCTTCGCCCCGTCCCTCTTCCTCGGCGTTTTCGCCGGCACTACGCGCTTCGTTGAATCCCCTTCGCCATCGGTCATCTCGCGCGAACCCATCCGCTCCTTCCTATCAGAAAAGGCCCGCTTCCTTGGAACCTTCCATGACCTCTCGGCATGCGGCGGCGGAGGGCTCGTCGTCCTCAGAAGGTGCATGAGTTATTCTAGTGTGGACCTGTGCGTCTGCGACCCCATGACGGGCCACTACTGCTTGCTGCGATCGTCACTGGTTGAAGAAGACTGGGCGATCTCCGTCCTCAGCGGCGGGGAGAACAATGCCGGCGGCGGCAGCAGAAGCCCGTTCCGGCTGCTCGCCGCGTGCATGGTGTTTGACGGGTCACACTCACCCCCCAAACTAAGAAGCCACCTCTTCTCGTCACGAAGATCATTAGCAGCAGCCGTCAGACCTGGTGGATCATGGAGTCCTGCCCGGACAGCTGTACTTCCACCATACCGCTACATGCATAGCAACAACGACCTTGCAGAACAACATCCGGTAGTCATTGGCCATGTGGCGCACTGGCTTTTATCGGAGGATATCGTCGCGCTCCACGCGGACAATGGCAGCGCAGAGCTGGTTACTGGCCCAATAAGGAAAACCGTAGGTTTGCCCGCTTTGTTGGCGTCGACGGCAGACCGGAGGCTAAGCATGGTCATCGCGGACCATCGATCAATATCAGTGCTAGTACTATCGTCAGAGGTGTCCAAGAACTGCTGGGAACAGCATGCAACGGTTGTCAGAGAAGGGATCCTCGGGCCAAACCGTCCGCTGAGCCTAAAATGTTTCGGCCAGAGGAGTGGAACTGTGGTCTTACATGTAGAAGGGACCATGGGCTTGGTTTTGCTCAACCTGGAGACCATGGAAGTAGCAAACATGCCTGCCGAAAACCTGTCATGGCCATGGGCCTGCCAAGTCTATGAGACCGACCTGCCATCACTTGTTGCCACCCTTCTGGATGATCCCCCGTCATCTTGATCGGGACATCGATTTTAATACAAAATTTGTGAAGAGGGCATTACTTGTTATTGGACTTTTCAGATTGTTGTTCCTCTCAAATTAATGGCTAAATATCAGTCAATTGGTTATTAGGGAAGAAAACGCTCAGATTTGTATTTTCTCTGCAAATTGTGCCAGAAATTTCTTTTTAAATGAAGACAAAATTATATTTTATCCATGCTCGGATCCATATTATTTAAATTCAAAAACTTAGCTGCTTGCTCCCGCCGCCGGTCTACGACGCCTCACTTGCCATACTCACCGGAGATGATGCTGACGGGTGATGATTATATCATCAACAGCCAGGTCTTCTCAGGCACAGAGACTTTTCCGGCACTCATGCCGGGAAGCGAATGGAACGCCATAGGCAGCATGTGCCACGGCCAGCCAGTGGCGCCAGATTCAATCCGGCTTGACAAGTTCAAAGAATTAGATCCGTCATGACAAGTTCTAAGGCGGTGGATCGTGTCGCATCAACAGAGTGTGATGTATCCTCATCGGTGTTGGAGAAGTGATGGCTTCGATTTGGTTCTTGCTCTTTGGCAACATCAATCGAAAAAGTAATTATGTTTTTTTTTTTTTTTACCAAAGTCAGTACGGGAAACCCCAACCTATTTTTTTATTCTTTTATTTCAGCCTGGTTATTCGTTCCCACGAGGAGTTGAACCCATGTCTGCTAGATGCTACTCAGGTGCTCTAACCACTAACCTAGAGGCCGTTTCGCAAAAAAAAAAAGAAATTATGTTGAAGACAAATAAAATGCTTATATGTCTTTTTTGTGGTTTATTCGTCTTTGTGATTCTTGAATTGATGCAAGGGGTCTGTACTTCATATTTTAATACAATCCCCTTACATTGGAAAAAATAAATTGAGTAGTCCTGGTGTTTCTTCGTTCAGTCGTTTTCATGAAACAATCAACAAAACCTCATTGGTAATTATTACCTCGTCTCTTTTTTTTCTCAACGTAGCCAATAAGGTTGGGATTACGCAAATGCATTTTCATAATCTTTAGGATCCCTCAACTGTATCAGTTGAAACATTCTCAAAAAAAAAAAAAAAAAACTGTATCAGTTGAAACAGGTTCTATACAAGTACATGCATCAAAAGTCGACAAACCAAATCATAGGTAAGATATGCTCCCTTATCTCCACCAATTTTTTAGAAAGTCGAGCAATATAGTATGTATGTTGGAGAATATTTCACTCTCTCGCATGTATAGAGGCCAAGCTGTTCGATAAGTTCCCTTAAATCCACAGAACCAAAATCAGTGGGATAATTATTTGCTAGACACGTCAAATTTTCTCCATATAGAAATCATCGTTTTGCTTCCTATGCAAAGATCAGCGCTTGTCCGGGCTCCAATACTAGTTATCAGCTTTAGCCGATCTCTACTCGGTATCTCGATCGGAGACGGGACTACAGAAGCTACAGGTGGAACTCAATTATGCGCCTACCTAGAAAAAGGTCAGATCGTTCCCGGCATTATGTTTTGTTCCCAAACAAAATTTGCAAGACGCTGCGCACGCCGCCTCTCTCATCATCGATCGTCTCGTCGTTGCCGCGGACCACATCGAGTGCTTGCATGCTCCGGTTGTCGGCAGCCATGTCAGCCACAGCCAACGCCGTGCCATCACTTCCACGGGACCTCCTGCGCGAGGTGCTGGCGCGCTGCGACCACGAGACCCTCGTGCGTTGCGCCGCCAGCAGCAGGCTCCTCTGCCGCATCATGCTGGACGACCCGGCCTTCTTCCGCCGCGCCTGCACCCGCGGCTTCGCGCCGTCGCTCCTCCTCGGCGCGTTCCACGAAGGCGGCTTTGTGGAAGCCCCGGTGGCGCTAGAGGTCATCGCGCGTGAGCCTATCCGCTCCTTCCTCTCGTCGGAAAACGCCGCCAATCTCCTCAAATCCTTCGACGAGCCCGTGGCGTGCCGCGGCGGCCTCGTCGTCGTCCGGCGACGCATGAACACGGCCGAACGACGCACCCTCTAGCTGTGCGTTATCAACCCAATGACGGGCCAACACTGCTTGCTCCCGCCGCCGGTGTACGGCGCCTCGCTTGTCATAGTCACCGGAGACGTCGACACAGCCGGAAGCAGCAGCAGCAGCCCCTTATTCCAGCTGCTCGCCGTGGGCGAGACGATAGACTGCTGGACGGGTGCAGATTATGTTGTCAACAGCCAGATCTTCTCAGCAACAGAGCCCTTTCCGGCGCTCACGCCGGGCGGCGCATGGGGCGCCGTACGCAGCGTGTCACGGCCAGCCAGTGGCGCCACATTCGATCATGCGAAACCTCCTGTCGTCGTCAACCGCGTCGTGCACTGGCTCAAATGTGACACCCTAAGAACCTTCCACTACGACGTCTTCGCGCTCCACGTCGACAACGGCAGCACCGAGCTTATCAACGGCCCAAGTGAGCTAGTAGCTCACTTGGGCGTTCCATGCAACGCTGTTATGCTGGCATCGACGGCGGACCGGAGGCTGAGCATGGTCGTGGCTGACGAGATGGAGATATTCGTGTTGGTACTGTTCGGGGAGCTTGGGACCTGGGAACAGCGTGCCTCCATTGTAAGGGAAGGCATCCTCGCGCCGCCTCGGTAGCTCCGATTGGATTGGTTCGGTGCAGCGAGCGGCACCGTGGCGATTACCATGAACTTCGTGCGGGGTTGGATCCTGCTCAACCTGGAGACAAAAGAGGTGGTGCACATGCCCACGAAGGAGGCACTGCCGTGGCCGTGCTGCCTCTATGAACTCGACCTGCAGTCAGTCGCTGCCGCTTATTTGTCCATGGCTCCTTCTAAGTTTTCAGCTAGTAAGTAGATGTGAAAAAAGTTGTTGTGGTTGTGTGAGCTATGGAAAAAGTTATTGTTGTGGTCTGTGAGCTGTGGAAAAGTTGAAAGCAATTTAGTTGAAGTAGCTATGACTGTGGAAAAGCTGTGATGAATAAAATAAAAACATTAGACGCGCGCTCGATACCTTCTTTTTCTATGTGCAAATTTTACCATTATTGTCTTTATCAAACGACCTGGTCCAAGAAAATTGGAAAGAAAACACAGCAAGAAGCAATTAACCTTCGCTTGGCACATCGAAGAGCAGGAAGCCGCTCCTATCTGAGAACCACCCCAGCCGAACCGTCCATATCCTCTCCCGTGGTAGCCTGTCGTCCCATCTGAACCAAGTAACCAGATCGTGCTTAATAATCTCCATCTGTCGCTGCCTCGTCCACCGGGAAGAAGCACGCTCCGAAAATGATATCTTGTCCCTGTCGGCGGCGAACACGCACGGCACAAACTACGCCTCCCTTGTGATGGTATCGTTGGAAGTAGCAGCTGCTTCCGCGCTGCCATACTCCTGGTGAAAGCTCACAGGCAGCTCTGTCGTGGTTACTTTTGCCGAGCCAACATGGAGCTTGACGATGTAGTACTGCTTGTCCGACCGGCACACCCAGTGCAAGGTGCCATTGGTGACAAGAGGCTAGCACGTAAGGGATCGGGACCTTGACGCTACGGCCCCATTTTCCGTGCTCCGAAGTTGGAAGTGAAGAACGCTGCGGTTGCTGTTCCATGATTCCGACCTCACCTGACCACTCGGAAGCGACGGAGACATCGGTTGACATCGTCATCGTCTCCTGCGAGCAAGACGTACTGGCCGTCGTACCGTTGGTGAGGGACGCTGTTCCATGACACCAACTTCACCTTGACCACTCGGAAGTGACGGAGACATCGGTTGACATTATCGTCGTCGCCGGCGAGCAAGACGTACTGGCCGTGGCCGTCGTACCGTTGGTGAGGGACGAACCGGATGCGGCCGGTGGCGGGGCTGAAGACGTGCAGCCTATGCTCCTTGCCGCCGACGGTGAAGATGAGGCCGTCTCGCGCCGGCAGGACCTTGGGCAGAGGCAGGAGTGGAAGGCCTGGTCGGCGATGCGGCGCCGCAAGTCCTTGCACGTGGCGGCGCAGCACACGAGCGTCGCCGGGTCGCTGGGCCCCGCGATCTCGAGCACAAGGTCCAGCGGCAATGGTGGTGCCTCGTGTTGGCTTCTTCTCTGTCGCTTCCGGGACATACGTGTGGCGGCGGACGGCATGGGTCTGTTTGTTGATTCTCAGAATTTGTTGCGGTGGCGCTGTTGACCTTGCAGCTTTTGGCATTTGGCGTTGGTTACAACTCATGTGGCGCAAAACATGCACGTTTTGTTATGGTTTGCATTTCCTTCCTCGTACTTGCAACGGACTGCATTTCCTCCTCTATACCAGGCCGTTGCCCATCGCGTACTCTCTGTCCACGTTTTACCTTCAGTTCTTACCGTGCGATTTTAATCGGTGGTGTGTTCGTCATCCGGTTAAACTTCTCAAGAGTGAAAAGTTTTCATTGTACGGTCACTGCATCGTGGTGTTGTTTCATTGGCTCTATCCAATGCAATGGGTCCTTCAGCAGCTGGTGCATTCATGCAACTGACGTAAATGCGGTAGTTGGCCAGCGTCCTCTCTTCACCTATCTCGTCTTCTCCGTGAGATCCCTGCCGCTCCTGCCTCCGTTCGGATCTGACATCCCGTCCCTCGGCAATCTGGCACCCTCATCACCACCGCTGCAGCGCGCCCTCCTCTCCCCCCGCGTGCCCGGACACCCGAAGGCTGCCTCGGTGCGCCAGGACGGCGCAGCGACGACGAGGACGTGCGGGGCGGAGGGCGCCGGCAGCGACTACAAGGACGGGCGGACGGCGCCGGCGGCCACAAGTAGCCACGGCTGTACAAGAACCAGACCAGGCTAGAAGAGTGCTTCAAGATGCACAGCACGCTCAACCCTCTAAGCCCCTTCTTCCTCCTTGCCTGATTAAGATTTAATCTTTTTTTTTCCCTGGCGTTACTTGCTTTGTGTTGTTGTCTTCTTCCTCTCTTGTTCTGCTGTGGGAGTTTAGGTTTTCGAAATTGTGATGGATTTAGGGTTTCACCTTTGTTCTGAGTATGGGCGGCTAGAGAGTGCCAGGGCATCTTCTTCCACTTTTCTTTTGGGGCGATTTTTTTTTTAACCGATGCTTCTTGCAGTTTTGTGGAGCTCCTTGCGTTTCCTTGTCACAGATTTCATTTTTCCCTTCTTTTTTTTCTCATTCTGTTTGAGTTCCTTCTCATCAGATTCCCTTGCATGACTGCATCTAATACAGGAAGGTGAGTTAGAGTGTGTAACTTCCAGCATTTTTGTTTCTGGTTTCTTCCTCAACCTACAGCCCAATTTTTATGCCTCTTGTATTTCTGTCTATGTGATAAATGGTGCCTGATCCCTTTCAGTTTCCTTGGGATAATGCGAGCAAGGCTGGAACATACGAGGTAGTCCAACGAAACTGGATGCAAGATTTTGAAGAAACCATTGTATGATGTAAGCTATGAGTGAAAAAATTGTATTTCTTATGTTTATTCTACTTGCCACCTCCAAAGTTCCTTATCCCATAACATCCTGGTCATCTTCGGGCTGCTAGAACAAGATGAATCAAATCTCCCCTGCTCCAGTATTTTGTATTTTACACATTTACTATGTGAACATTTTAGAAATAGTGAAATACAAGGTTCTGTATTGATAGGATTGTTTGTAACACAATGCTGCAAGCAGGAACTTCAGAGGCAATGCAGCAAATAAGTATTGCACTTGCAGAGCCATCTTCAAATGATTGAAATGTATTTGTCACATATTTCCTATCATAGATCCTCAAATCACCAGTTATATTTTAGCCATGTGACCTTGATCAGATTATTGGTCTCTTGACCCTAATTGGATATCATTGTTTGCATTAGCTGTTTACTTTGAATCAGCGCACAACATATTTTAACCATTCTGTACTTTATTGGTTCTTATAGCTATTTTAAGTTTATATATGGGCACTGTGCATTATTGGAACCTTTTGGCAATGACATCCAGTTGTTGATATACTTCACAAATAATTATTATTTTACCCTGCCAATTTTGTTTAAGTTTGGTTGCAGTTACGTATTTCTAGATAGCAACTGGCAGCTGCGTGATTTATTAAATTGATAGTTCAGGCAATGAACAGGCCCGCAACAATTTGTCATTGATCTTATATTAATTTTATATCAATTTTCGGCATTGGTATTTTCATGGAGGCCGATAAAAAAGCAGGGTCCACTGTGGATTATAGTGACATGATCTTCTTGTATTACAGGTGACTAATAGCGAAATGGAAGTACAGCTTGCCGGTCAGCACTCTGGTTTATTTCCATTACTGTTCTTTAACCTTCTTGCTGGAGCATACAATTTTCAGTTGGTAATTCAAAGTGCAGGGTTTTTTTTATCATTCATCTTGTGTAGGTGTAATCGACTTATCTAAATAAAACAAGCAGTGGAATGCTGAACAGTTTTATCGCATGGCTTTACAGAATGAACAGTTAATTTGCATTTGCTTCTATGTTGAAAAAAAAGAATTCAAATATACTACTTTTGTCCTGATAGATTTTCCTTCATGTAAGAATCAAGTGTTTCCACCCTTATCTGTAGGAGTATTCATTTACTTCCTGAATGAGGTTAGTGCCGCTTCTGTGGGGGCTGCTCTTCCGTGTTGGCAATGCGAAGTGTGACCTGAAAATCAATGTGAGTTTTTTTTTTTTTTTGCCTAATATGGTCGTATTCAGTGATATTCATGTAGCCAATGAGAACAGTTTTTTTGCTCTATATGTGTCAAACTGTGTAATTTTGGATGCTACATGTTAATTGCTAAGTATCCTGTTCTCTAGATGTATTGATTTTAGGATGAGGTGTCCTTGTATTTGCTAATATGGTTTGGAGAAGTAGATGGTGTGGTATTCTGCCAGGGTTATTTCATATGGACTGCTTGCCAGGGAGACTGCAGGTAAAGACTTTAGCCTTAAGATGTTCAGAATTTGTGAATTATACTAGCTAGAACCCGCGCATTTCTCAATAGGAATTTTAACATAACTTTGTGCTTACTACTGTGTGCCATTTTCGTCGATCATTAATCTGAATAAGTAAAAACAACCTTTGCCTGATCATAAACTAAGTGCTTCGTTCTTGTATTACGTACCATTTCGAACAGAGGAAAACACATATTCTTCGTCTCGCTCTTACCATGTTTTACAAGTTTGCCTTGAAGGTGATGATTTCTGTTCATTAACATAATGGTGACCTTGCATGTCCCATCTTTTAACTATTATGACAAGCATGTCGATCTTGGATCTTGGGTATTGATAGCTTATTTTGGGTATTGTGGGTAGCAATGCCATTCGTTATTACTATACTTTCCTTGGTCTTGAAGTTTGATATTCAAGTAAATAGTTGAACAAGTGGAGCGGTTGTTTCTGCATGTCAAAATGCGAAACCAGATATTTCTGTTCTAGAACCATTTAAATGTTGAATCTCCTTAATCGATTTTAACTTTCTTTGTAGGCTGTGCTTAATATGTCACCTATAGCTTTTTCATTCAACTCTTTTCCATAACTTTATGTGCCTCTTTTGATCCACCATATGGTGGATGATAGTAATGTGCTAATATAGATAGCAGAGCTTCCAGATGCTGCCTGGCTCTGAATTTGGGTTCAGACTTGGGTATTTTAGTTTCCCTAAGTGTTCACCTTGGCCAAAAGTTTCTCTAAATAATGGCCAAATGCAGTTTGGAACCTCGCTGATAGTGTTGTTCGATTTTTCCTTTTTGAGGAATCTACAGCAGGGGAAACCCCAACTATGGAGTGCTGTTGGATGTAAGATGAATGATTGTGCGCTCCTCCAGCGCTTGTGTGCGAGTAACTTCTCTTTTTCTCCTATGTCATGATGCACATCCTCGATGCCTTCATAAATGGCTATCAAAATTTGATGGAAGTCAAATAGCTAATCCATGCCACAATATCATGTAGGTTTTTTTAACTCTATAGTTTTCTTTCAAATCAATGCTGGTAAATGGTCTATTTTTTTTATTCCATGTATTTTTTTTTCCTTTTCATTAATGGTTGTTTAATGTAAGAAGCAGTTTTTGTGTTGAATGAGAACCAATCGTTGCTTATCATTCAATCACTGTATATGATAAAAACGTCCCTAATAAAATGCAGGTTGATTAAATTTACTCAAAATGCTACATGATATTGCGATATGATTATTTTAATAGAAAGGGAATAGTTTATGCTTGCTCCTTTCACTTTTAAACAATATACCACAGTCACTAGCCACTATTGTATGGTTTGGTTTAAAAAGGTTTTGACAGATACACATCAATACCGACTGTATTGCTTTTTTGGTGTATAATCCGCTGGACTTATTTTAACCGGTGATTTTGTGCAGGCAAGTCCCTATGTAATGCTCGGCGATAATTTGGATGACAGTATAGCAAGACGAAATTAAGAGTCAGATTTCCATAGGCCAGTGGTGTTACAGGTGAGGTGCCTGACCATCAAGAACATGAGGAAATCTTACAGGTTGCCTCTGCTAATAGATTTGCGTGAAGGGATAATGTACATCGTACATTGTTAACTGTTTTGTATGTATATGGATTCCAAATATTTCATCGCACGATTTTTTTTTTCCAAATATGTATGTGCATGAGCTGTAGAATGTCATTTCAACTGAACTGTGTACCGATTACTTCTTAAATAGGCAATTAAGGAACTGTGATTATGTTGCTCTATGACTTGAAGCCATTTAGAGCTATTTTCCTTATTTGGATATTTCAGGCTTTGAATAGTGTATTGTATCAACACATTCCCTTCCATATAACAATACGTTCATTTGCCTGCTTCGACTAGGTAGACTTGCATGCCTTTATTACAATTACAAGTGTAACTGACCTAAACTTTTCGATGTTATCTACCATCACTCCTGCCAAGTTTGTTTAGATGTGTCTTAATAAACTGCTAATTTTTATTTTGATTTTTCTAATGACTCTTCTATCTATATAAGCTGAGCAAACAAACACCAAGCATCAGTACTACCTTTCCAAAGCATCTGCTTAGGCCATCCGTTTATACAAATCATACTTTCTGAAAACTATTATAAATCACATAGTAAATCATCAAGCGGCGCGCGAAGGCGCGCCGTATACCACTAGTATATCCAATAGAACCAATACACGGGCTTACCTTTTTCTTACACTGCAATACACGGGCTTCTTGTCCATATGTACTCTTTTGAAGCTAGAACATTTACTCCCTCCATACCAAATTACATGATGTTCTAGTTGTTATAACTCTAATTCCTATTGGACTAAGAAAGGAAGTTTCAGGAGAACCTATCCGACTCCTAGTCCAAGGTGTGGGCAATTTACCAAAGAGTTCTATTCCTAGTATGGAAGGAGGACCCTATCCCCGCATATAAATAGTGGAGTACCCCAAGCATTGTAGGCACCAGTTTATTCTGAATAATAAAGAAGAGGCTCTACCCTATATTGTGTCTTGTCTCTTGTCTACTTTCTAGTAGTTGTTTCCTACCGTCGATAGCGTGTTACAACACGTTATCAGCACGCTTCCGCCGCCGAGCTACAGTCGTCGCCAGGAGAAGTCACCGAGTTCCTGATTTCGCCGCCTCGGGAAGCGTGCCTGCCTCGGGATTCGCGCCACCTCGGGAATCGAGCCGCCTCGATTTTCGTGCTTCGACGACATCGACGTCCGCGACAACACGAAGCTGTTGACGAGGGGAACGACTACACGGCGTCCTGTCTACACTGCATCGACTAGCGCCTGCATCAACGCGATCGTCTACATCATGCCCGAAGGTGATTTCCTAGCTACTCGTAGTGCTAGCGATCGCGATGGCTCGTTGCAGCCATGGATCGAAATCCCCATGCAACACCCGGACCAAGTTTTTCTAAACTTGGATTTGTCGCGTCCCTACATCTAGTTTTGTTAGGGCAACCGAATTGAAAAGAAAATCACAGGGAGGGGCATGTAGCCGCCTCCATCACCGTCGTCTCATCGACGGCAACCGTACAACAATGATGGCTCGCAGGCCATTCACAGACATCACAGTAGTAGGGAAAGGAAAAGGGGAAGGCTGTAACCAAGCCCCTAAACTTAACCCTAACCCTAACCCTAGCCGGCAAGCAGAAGCTCGCCGGAACCCTAGTCGAGGCCTCGAAGGACCTCGGATTGTTTACACCCGTGGACCCGAATGTCCTCAAACCTCCTAACCCTAACCCTAGCTCGCCGGTGACGAGCTTGGACCTCGTCCCCGGCCACCGCGCCTGAAGCCGCGTCACCCGAGCCGAGCCACCCTGAAGCCGCGCTCGTGCGCCGCACCCGCAGACGCGCCCCGAGCCACTCCTTGGCTCGGGCTCGGGCCTCGTCCGCACGAGGGGCCTGCCGTCCCCGCATCCGACACCACCGCGCCGCGCCGCCGCACGCCGGCGTGGAGCCGTCAACCACCAGATCTGGGGGCGGGGCAGCCGGATCTGCCCGCGCCGCCCCCAACCCGGGACCCCACCACCGCAAAAGGGGGCCCCGGGGCCTCGTCTTCCTCGCGCACGGTGACGGGGAGGAGTACCCTCACCCGCCACCGCGGCCTCGCACCGCCGTGCCGCCGTGACGCCGTCCCGCCACCACGGCCCTCGCAACAGAGCCGCGGCCCGCCTCCGCGCCCCCTGCACCGGGGCCGAGCGCCGTCGCCACCACCCCGGCGACGAGCCCCGCAAGCGCTCGCCCGGGGCCCCCACCTCCTCCTCCGCCGCGCGCCATGGGCGCCGCACCGCCCGGTGAGCTCATGACAAGCTCGCCGCGCGCCGACGAGCCGCCGCGCCTAGCACGCGCGCGAGCCCGAGCTCGTCTCGCCGCCGACGAGCCGCGCCACCATGCGACGCACGCACTTGGGCGCGGGCTCGCACCGCCGCCGCCGCACCGGGACAGAGGGAGAGGAGTGGGGAGAGGAATGAGTGGATTAGGGTTTCAACCCTAATCCCTCTCCTTTTTATACCCGGCCGGGCAGGCCGGGCTGGTGGGCTGGGCCGGGGTGGGCTGAGGGGGCCGTTCCGGCTCACCAGGCCGGCCTGTTTCGGAAAAACAGAAAAGAAAAAGAAAAATCATGGAAAATTCAGGAATATCTAAAATTTCACAAAACACCCCCTGAATAAGCTAGAATTGTGGTATGGTCCTGGATTTACAGAAAAGACCTTGAAGTTTTTCAAGATTAGAACCCGCAGTCTTAAATTTTTGCAATTTGGTCTAGATTGTTCTGAAATTATAATTTGATCCAGAATTTTTGCAAAGTAGACCCTGTAGTCTCTGGAATCTGTCTGTTTTATTGTTATTTTGCAAATAGCACCTCGGGTTTAAGGGAAATTATGTCAGAAAACATAAATACTTGCTGTTTTTGCTGTTTCAACCCCCTGGTTGTGCATATTTACTGTGATTAATGATCTAAAATCATGAAAAACATGTCTTAAACAACTAAAACATGATTAAAAGTGCCTTTAATCATAGAAATATGGTTTTAGGACTTGCTTCGAGTTTTTAATCCATTACTTTATGCATTCTACAAACTTGGTTTACTAGAAGTAAACTTATGCACTGTTATTTTTCAACATCTTGTAGATGTCTGATCTTGTGAAACGAGAATTTGAAGTGCTGGCCCCGAATGGCCTTAACTATCTGTCTTGGTCACTTGATGCTGAAATCCTTTTGAGTGGTAAAGATCTCTTGGAGACGATCAAACTAGAAAAAGGTGACACTGCTGCAACTAGTGTGCAACAGGCTCAGGCATTGCATTTCCTGAGGCATCATTTAAGTACTACTCTCAAGAATGCGTATATGATCGAACGTGATCCTATGGTCTTGTGGACTTCACTGAGGAAGAGGTTTGAGCAGATTGATGCTGTTTTAAAACCCAAAGTGGAGCGCGAATGGCAGAACCTTTGCTTCCAAGACTTCAAGACCATTGAGGATTACAACATCGCTCTGTATAGCATTGACACTCGCATGAAGCTATGTGGCACGGCCCTTCTGGACAAGGACCTCATACAGAAAACTCTCTCTACCTTCCACCCCAAATTCACTCATCTTAGCCGGCAGTATAAGAAAGAGAATTACACAACTTATGTTGATTTGAGCAACGCCCTGCAGCAGGATCAGGGAGAGGATGAGACCATTATGCAGAATCATATGGCTCGTCCCACTGGCTCATTGGCTCCGCCAGAAGCACAAGCCACTTCATTTCAGCAAAATGATAAGGGGAAGGGTCCACAGAATGGATCTAAGAAGGCTAAGCGGAAAGCTAAGCGCCTCAGGAAGAGGAAGAACGCTAAAGCTAAGAATCCGCCAAGAGGGGGAGCATATGGTGAACAAGACCAAGATTGTTATAGGTGTGGTGAGCATGGCCATTGGTCACGCATATGCAAAGCACCTAAGCACGTTGTTGAGATGTACCAGAAGCTTCATGGAAAGAAGAAAATTCAACAGGAAGCACACTTTTTTGAGTGTCCAACACCTGAAGAGGGGTCACCTTCGCATGAAGAGAAGGAAGAAGACATCACGAAGATGGACATCGGTACACCACAAGATGAGAACAAAAACCTTGAAGGATCTGGAGATTTGTCTCTAGATGATGATCTCATGGATGAAGATGATCTTCTTGGAGAAGAATTAGAAGACATGCATGGAGACATGAAGTAGTTCTCCCTAGTTATCACACTATCTAGTAGATAGTTAAGTAGTAGTTATGCATTTAGTTTAAATTTCCGTACTGAATTTTATGGATTAATGTAATCTCTAGTAGAGAACTCGTGTTTTTAATACATAGTAACTTGAAGTCTATGTGAGCGTCTTGGTTTTTGTTTTACCTTGTGGCTATTTGGCCTTTTTCTTGAAGAATTTGCCTTTACTTTTCGTCATAAAGTGCAAAACAATGAAAGAGGAACTATGACATCTCTCGTAGAGATTTTGTTTACCTAAGCAATAGCATGAAGTCTATATGAAGCTAGGTATTCACTTAGTTTTTATTCCACTTGTTGATTACTTGAAGTATATTTTGTTAAATTTCGCTTGGAATATATGAAATATATGTTGAACATATTTAATTGCTAAATCTATTAGTATTAATCATTTGCAATGATATTTATCCATTATGAAGCCACATATAACCTTATAGGTTATTGCATTAGTTCTTGTGCACTACTACCAAGTAGGTAGAATGAAAATGCATTTTAGAAGCACATGAACCAATGCAAATGGGTAGAATAGAAAACACTGGCATCATAATTGATTTTGAAAATCAGTTTTGCCTTGCAATAGTGTGATCCTTTATATTGTACCGAATACAATAAACTTGAAGTTTATATCATATCTACCTTACTCACATTATTTCTTAGAATATTGTGTACATGAATGGTACATATGTGAGCTTTTCATACATTACTATTATACGAGTAGTATAATTGCAATCAGTGATACATCAGCACTGTGTTATAGAGAATGCAAGAAGCATTCAATGAACTTGAAGTTTAGTAATGGTATGAAAATGGAAGGATATTGATTGGATGGCATATGTGGATATACTAGAAAATCTAATAGACATAATCTAATCATGTATGATTGAATTAATCATTGCACATGAACATGTTGCTTGAAGCATAGCCTTTGAAATTAATTTATCATTTGAGTTGTATATGAATTTCAAGAAGAAAATATATCTGCACTAATGATTTGGCTTGCACGCCATTACTTTAGCAATTACTAACCTTGCATGGTTTATATATCTATCTTCTGCTTTGTGCATGCATTATGGCCAGTCGCCATTTGCGCTATCCCATACTTATGGATTGAATGTCATATCGAATGTGACACTCCATTGAGTTGATACTACACTCCTTACATGCAACTAAGGTTTTTGACCTATATGTTGCATAACGAATTGTGCCCTGAATGCACATAGAAAACTGAAACTTGTCATCCTTTCTCATATCAAGAAGATTGAGATTAGGGGTAGTATAGTGGTCTAATATGGGATATACTCAACCGAATATGAGTACGCAGAATTAGATGGATGAATTTGCTAATCTATTTGTGCAGAAACTTGGTGATAATGAAATTGAAATTGGCTAATTGAATTGTTTATGAAATAGACCTGCAAGTCTAGTATGGCAATCAAACATTCTAGAAGAAAATTCCTTGCATGTTTTAACATTATGAAACTTGTAGTTTCTTTTACCTTGAAGTGTTTATTTGACCTTGAAGTGTTTCATTTGAAATTTGTTGATTTATGCAATTAAATCCAATTTTGTTGCGATGAAAAAGAAGCTAGACATTATCATTGTTTTTCCGATATGATAGAATTGCTCCATCTTCAATTGAGAGCATGTCCAGCTCACTGCATATATTATCATAAGTGCGTGAATATTTAGCAAATATTTTCACCATCTTTGCATACATGAATGGGCTCCCACTTGAAGTGTGGTGATATAACCTGGACGTTATGTCAATTGAATGCCTATGATAGGAGATATCACTAGAGATTGTATGCCATAATGTCGGCATTAGGGGGAGAATGAACCCAGAATTGAATGCCTTACATTATCATTCCTTGAATGCTTGAAGCAAAAGTGGAATCACGCACCGAATATGCGCATGAAGCGTATACATATACATGAAGCGTAATGCCAGAATAATCTTGAAGAGAGGAGTAACTAGAAGTTAATATGTTTAAACGAAGTAAACCAAATACCGCGTGTGATATATCACGAGGACGCTTGTGCTTATCACTGATCGACTTGTTGGTCCTTGATGTAAAATCTATTGGGGCGCCTTTGGATTCTATATCAATGGACACTTGTCATTTGAATCTATTCATGCACGGAAGAAGCATGACTTCTCCACCTCTTGAAGAGAGCACTTCACGAAGAAGGATCAAGAACCTCATGAAAAGAGGTCATCATCATGAAGATGAGAACCCAACACCATTGTGCACACAGAAGTGTTAGGAATGCAGAGCAATAGAAGAATATGATAATAGAAGAAAAGTTGTACAACATTTTCTCATGAATTGCAATATTTTCTCTCACAGAAGAGAGAACCCGGATCCGGCAACAAAGTCCATGGCAATTGACGCTTGTAGCGTTACTATCGGGTTTATGAAGAATGCAATTGAGGATATGAACCATAGAATGGTGAAGGAATATGGTTCATAAGTCTTAGAAAAGACTGATGTTATCATACTACAAATGAAGTTCTGCTGCATCTTTGGTAAAATATGAAGAATGAAAGAATATGCAGTTAGTCAATGGATTCTGTAAATCCTAATGACAAGATCCTCGAAGGAAAATGAATAATTCCCGAAGTGAATTACCGCGACAAATAAAGTCTTATTAAAAGGATGACATAAGACTCTAAGGTATAATATTGTCTTGAAGGATGATATGCATATCAAAGAGCCTCTCGTAAGAGAGAGAATGTATCTCACAGAAGAGAACAATATCATGAAGAATATCCTTGAAGGAATAAGTCATGAAATGACTTTCCAATCGAATCTTGAATAGCACCATCTATCCCAGAAGTGAATATAGACCCGACTACATGGGAATCATAATACCTTAAAAGGTATGAGTACTCAGAAAGTACATGCTAGCATAAGAATTATGATTTCCTATGTTACCTCGGAAGGTAATGGAATATTGATGGTGATTATCCCCAAGAGAAAATCAAGATTGATTGATGAAATAATATGATCATAATCTTGTCTTGATCTTTGATAGACTATAGATACAGATCATTTGAAAAGTATACCCCAATAATCCTCAGAAAGGATTAATCCTCTGCAAGGATAATACTTAGTTTGTATTGCACAACTTAGCAAATAAGTGATTACTTGGCCGAATCAAGTAGATATGAATGAAGCATGTTGCTCCACTACTCTCATCATAGTCGGCAGAAGACCTATGAGTAAGGTCTATGAAGGACTTAGCATTGTGGTAGTAAGTTACCATTGCTTATGCATATTTAGGCAAAATGTGAGGCGCATTAAACTCAGAAGTTTAAAGGATGTCGTCATGAGGGGGAGCACACATAGATTATCTGAAATAATCATTGAATGCATCATTTAATTGTTTATGATATAGAAGATCACTATCTTGAAGATAATAACAAGAAGGTTAAATGTTGTACTTTTTCCCTTTTGTGAGTTTTTACTTGAAGGTTTCTCACATAAAGGTTTTTAACAAGGCAACATGTGCAAATACAGCTTGCATTAATATTTGCACTCTTTTTTCTATATGAGTTGTCACTTGAAGGACACTCTTGCAAGGTTTTGAGGAAGCAATATTATGCAATATAAGTAATGGTACCATGTACTCTTTTCTCTATTTTTTCCCACTGGGTTTTTATGAAGGAGTTTTTAATGAGACATGTGTATCGTCGTAAAATGCCCAAGGGGGAGTGTTATAACTCTAATTCCTATTGGACTAAGAAAGGAAGTTTTAGGAGAACCTATCCGACTCCTAGTCCAAGGTGTGAGCAATTTACCAAAGTTCTATTCCTAGTATGGAAGGAGGACCCTATTCCCGCATATAAATAGTGGAGTACCCCAAGCATTGTAGGCACTAGTTTATTCTGAATAATAAAGAAGAGGCTCCACCCTATATTGTGTCTTGTCTCTTGTCTACTTTCTAGTAGTTGTTTCCTACCGTCGATAGCGTGTTACAACACTAGTCTGCAATTGTTTTGCCCAATTACATGACATTTCTCTGTTACTTAGAACAATATAAACCCTTGTCAGTCACATCACTGGGATCTTCTACGGGAACTCGAGTCCTTCCCAATCTCCTCCCACGCGGCACCGAGCGTGCATCGCTGACGCCTACGACAAAACCAAATCGCGCGCCGCCCACCCCCCACGAGCCGGTGCCTCTTTTTCCCGATGAGCCACGCGCGGCGCAGCCGCCGATGCCATCGTCGGAGAATCCCTTAGCTGCGTGGGTTTGTACCCGAGAATCCTCTTCCTCCTCCGGTGGACATAGAAGGCTCCGGGGGGCGCGGCAGCCCGGCGGTGGATGGCGACGCGGCGGTGCGGCGAGGCGGCAGGCAGGCGGTGGGCGGGGTCGGCGGCGGGGGCGTCGTGTCCCGACGAGTTAGTGTGGCGGCGGCGCGGTGACGGCGGCGGCTTGACGGGTGGCGGCGGCGAGGCGCCGCTGGTCGCCGAGGGAGGTTGTGGGCAGGGGCAGGGAAGGTGTGGCGGGCGGCGACGACGCCGGGAGGCGGCGGAGCGGCTGGGGTGGTGATTTGGCCGGCGGGGGAGGTGCAAGGCGCGAGGTTGAAGAAGGTCGGGGTGGGAGTGGCTCGATTTTTTTTTACGCCCAGGGCGTCAGCGACGGCCTCCCCCCGGCACCTCCCTTACCCAATATCTCCCCACCCGAGCCTGCCACCCAAATCTCCTCTGATCTTACCCTTGGGGCCAACGCCCAGTGCATTTCTTGATCATTCTTATTGATCAAATTAAATGCATCTTAATTTGGAATATTACTTTCTTGATGAAGGTGGAACAATTTTTTATTAAAGTTTGAACATTCCTGTTATTTTTACGAAATAGGTAAGGTTATAAGAGAACAAGAAAAATCTAGATGGTTGGGGTGACTGAAAGATTAGTGAAATCTTAATAGCTTAAAAAGGAGACATCTGTTCTATTCTATACGTTTTCTGGATTATATTACCTGACAAGAACGACAATTGTGCCTGGTATGGAACTTTTTTTTAGGACAAGCTGGTATGGAAGTTTTTGCAAAGATAACAATCCAGACTTTACACGACCAATGCGGCTGGAATCGAGTCGTAAGAAATTATGTAATATTGCCAGGCCAGCAACAAATAATTTTCACATCGGAGCCCTCCCAAACCCTATGGCTTCCCGGGCTTTGGGTCACCTCATGCCGGGAGCCGCCGCCGCTGTGACTCCATGTAAACGGCCAAGGAGAGGAGGGCAACATCCTGAGCCGTCGCCGCACTTACCGTGTCCGCTACCACCTGACATCCTGCTGGAGATCGCGGCGCGCACCGACCCAACAACGCTCGTGCGCTGCGCCGCGACATGCAAGGACCTTCGCCGCCACATCGCCGCCGACTGCGAAGCGTCGCTCCGGCGCCGCCGCCTCCGCCACTCCGACCACTGCTTCGTCCGCTCCCTGGTAAGCAGCCTCCTTGTCAAGGAGCGCAAGAACCAGTACATGGCCTACAGGCTGCTCCATGCCTCGTGCTGGCGCTCTCCGTCTCCTGGCCCCGAACACAAACCCTTCACGTTGCGCGAGCGTGAGCGGCCTGTGGCAGCGCGCGACGGGCTCCTACTCGTCCGCGTCGCCGGCAAGAAGACGCCGCCGCCGCCGCCGGCTGAGCTGCGCGTGTACAGCGTTGCCGCCGGCCGCTGCCAGACGCTCCCTCCCGGACCCAGCAGTCTCTGCGGCAAGTTCGTCTTGCTGGTCGGCAACGACGACGACAGCCGGTCATCTTTCAAGGTGCTCAATGCGAAGTTGGTGCTGTCGAATCACCGACCTTGTATACGGATTCAGACTTTCTCGTCGGAGCTCGGCGCATGGGGCCGCCGGACAAGGATCCCGATTCCTTTTATACTACGGAGTAGGTCTCTGAGACTACTTCGAAGGCCCTTGGTTTTCAACGATGCCGTGCATTGGCTGTGCTCGACAAAGAGCTCGTACTACATCCTGACACTCCATGTTGGCATCGCACAGGTGACCATGACCGAGCTCCCTGACAACTTTCCCTGCTCGGAGCGTGGTCAGCTCCTCCTGGCAACATCGTCGGTAGGCGGGAGCCCGATTGTGCTCGTTGCAGATGGCATCAAGATATCTGCCTGGGCGAGGTCAGCGTCCACTGGCGTGTGGAAGAAGCGGCCGCAGCTGGTGATCAAGAACGACGCTATATGGATCCTGCAGCTCAACGAGAACAAGGTGGGTGGTATCCTGCAGCAGATGAAAGGGGCGGTGCGGTTGGAGTGGTTTGGGGAGAGGAGCGGAGTTGTGCTCATTCGCTTGCCTAACAATGGTGGTTTCCGCTGGCTGGATCTACAAACCAAGGAGATGCTGCATTGTTTCACTGATGATCCTCGTGACAAAGTGTACTTTCCCTACGAGGATTTGTCAACTTGGACTCCAACATTTTGCAAAATATCATCTTTTGATTAGTTAATGCTATCTTGTGTACGAGCAGAGACATTATGCATAGACGTACTGATCGTGTACTATTCAGTTAAGGAAAGCTAAGTAAAGTTTAGTTGTCTGCACGATGAAGTTTTGGCGATTGCTCGCAAATGGGATTGTATTCCTCACTTCACTTAGGATCGATACTGACAAGAGGACCTAGCTAGCTTCCTTCGGTCTTGTCCAAAGCCAGCCTTCAGCATTCGTTCTTGAGGTCTTTGCCTACGGGTCTCTCAATTCAAGTGCAATCAATCGGACTGTAGTCCCTAAATGGCTGAACAAGCATGCTCTCACCCTTTGATTTAGATAACTCAAAACCCCGAAAATGGCCCCCCTTTGTTTACCAAGCTTCGTGCCTTACACTCTGTTTTATCTCCTCATAACTCTGCTTCTTCTTAGACGTTGCATGCTCCGTGTAAATCATTCTGATGTTCAGCACCCATTGTCCGTGTAGGTACACTATTTGGGTGCAGCAGGAATCTCAGTAATTTTCTGATACTTTTTATATGGTCTTCTTGTTTCTTCCCCAAACAGTGTTCATAATTCTCAGGTTTTATTGCAAATGCAAAAAAACAAAAAAAAAAACACTTCCAGTCTCACCAAAAAAAAACATTGCCTGCGGGAAAAATATAGAGGTTTGTGAATCAGAAAATTAAGACGTTTCAAATTCGGCATCGTGGCATGACGAGAGTACATATTTAACCAAATGAATGATAGTTAGAAGGTTTTACATAAATTTGGAACCCAAGATGACAAATCTATTTCATAAGGACAACCAAACGTTGTATGACACCCCAGATTTAGAGCCTACATTCCAGGAACCATTAGACCACCCAATAATCTGCTTGCAGCCAAGATCCAGCCAAAAGTAGAAGGGCACCGTTCTCCATCTCGTCAAACCATCCCACTCAGGCACCCTTAGACTTGTCTTGATAAGCACAACACCGCTCCTCTCTCCAAACCATTCCAGCTGTACTCTCCCTAGGCTCGCCTGCATCAACCCGCTCTCGTTAGCGTAAGGCAAGAGAGCCTCATTCTCGATTACCACCTGTGGCTTGTCAATCCACTTCCTCGTGAGCTTCGACTCAGCCCAGCTCGATATCCTGTGGTTGTTCGCAACGAGCACGATGAGACTCCCTTCCACCGTGTCCGTCGCGAGGAGGATCTGCGCTGGCCTGGCAGTGAGGAAACTGCAAGCGTGGTGGAAACTCGGCGGTAGCTTAGTCACGGTCACCTTTGCCTGTTCCCTGACATGGAGCTTCAAGACGTAGTATTTCTTGTTCGAGTAGCACAGCCAATGCACGGTATCGCCTATGACAAGGTGCTTGCTTTGCCGTCGCAGTCCGGTGACTCCGTGCATCAGAGGAGTTGGAACATCGGTGAGGGGCCCCCAGGTTCCTTGCTTTGACGAGAACGTTTGAATCTGCAAACTGCATAGCGGACCTGAATTGAAGAACGAGTTTACCGTGAGCACTTGGAAAGGCCGGCCCACCGCGCCGCCCACGCCGTCTCGGACGAGCAGAACATATATGCCATTGAACGTCGGCTCAGGAGGTAGAGCTAGGCTGCGGCCAGTGGCTGGGTTGCACACACATAGATCACCATTCATGCGGAGAAGAAGAACGAGGCCGTCGCGTGCTGTTATGGGCTTGCACTTTGTGCCGCTGAGCAACTTGGTAGCGTGTACTGTCGTGTTGTCCACCATGTACAGGTCCTTGTTCCAGTCCTCGACTAGGTAGCCACGCAGAAGGGAGGGGACGAAGCATTTGCTACGCCGGAGACGAAGGCAGCCATGGAAGGCCGGATCAGCGATGTGGCGGCGGAGTTCCTTGGATGTCGCGGCGCAGCGAACGACGGTGGCCGGGTCAGTGCGCCCCACGATCTCGAGCAGGAGTTCCGTCGGGGGATGGCGTGGTCTTGTCCTTTTCCTCGATCTGTGGATTGTGGCGTCCGTCATGGCTGGATTCGTCGGCACCTTGCTGAATCCGAAGGAAGTCAGAAAGTTTTGGCGGCGGCGCTGATGGGTAGGGGTGAAAACGGGACGGGAAGTCCCGTCCGGCAACCGTTACCACATTTTTCCTGACCGTTTTCGGATTTCCGGGATTTTTATGGGAACGGACGGGAACGGGAAAACGAAAAACGGAAACGGGAGCGAAAACGGTTGGAGGTGTTTCCTGCCCGTTTTTGCGGTTTCCCGTTTTGGGCCGGGATAATCCCGTTTTTCATCCTGTTTTCAGCCCATCCGGGAGTGCAAGATACAGCCCATCATCAGTAAAAGACCCTGTCCAGTTTACCTTCCCAACCCACTCTTCACTTCTTCAGCACCACGCAGCATAGCGCCGCCGCTAGCCAACACAGCCTGCCGCACCAGCTCCTCCTGCTCGCCGGCGCCTCGCCGCGTCTCCAGCTTCACCAGCTCGGGCGCCTGCTCCTACAGCTCGCCAATCGGCGCCTCGAGCTCCGCCATGCCCGGCAACGCCGGGCGGTCGCAGCTCAAGCTCTGCCCCGCCCGCGCAAAACCGGCACGCCGAATCTGGAGCTCTGCCACGCCCTCGCGTCCGTGCTCTAGCTTACCGGCCTCCAGCTTGTGCGCCAAAAGCTCCAAGCTCTAGCTCGTCAACGCCGCGCCACACCTGCTGTTGTAGTGGTAATCTGGCAGGCGCAATTGATTTAATTGATGGTGTCCTCCAGCTGCCACCTCGTGCACTTGAGGACCTGCCAGCTGATGTACGGTTGTTTCTTGTTGCTCTAATGCTGTTTTAGAATTCATCAAGTTGTGACATGCTATTGTGGGACTGAGTGTGACAAAATGCTGTGGCAATTGAGCTGCTAGTGGCCTATGCCTTGTGTTTTATGTGAACTGATCAGTGATGGGTACTAGGGCTGTAGGGCATGAGAAAATAATGTGCACAAGGGGGACGTACGGGAATCCGGCTGTCGTACCCCATTTCTGGAGCACTCTGTGCATCATGTATCAGTCCCTGGATCAGTAGCTGATACGCACAGGAACACAGATATGATAATCAAAAGCATACTTCGAATAGGTAAATAGGTATAGTACCTGATATATTGAACCTTTAGTGACGGTACGACAAGGATGCAGAATTATCCAAGTCCTTCCGTCAAATAAAGGCGAAGCAATCACACACAGACAGCGGAAAGCACGACCCAAGCCACAAGCAGACTTGAGAAGCAGAACCGAAAACCAAAGCATCGTCGTCTCCTACGAAGACTTCTCCTACTAAAAACATCAATCGCAAACGCGTGAGTACATAAGGTACTCAGCAAACCCTAACACAAGGGGTAAATATATGCAAGGGTATAAGCAAGGATGAGGCTGAGGTTTATCATATCGGCGGAAAGCCAATTTTGTGCAAGGGTTGTTTTTGAAACCAAAACATTTCGCAAACTACAGTCAGATAATGTCATTATATTTAGTGGGGTTGGTTGGCCCTGGGGGAGATGCAATCCATCCCGCCAGTTCCCAAATTTTAGTGCTGGCAGGAAACCAGCGCACGGCTCCACGCCGGTGTTTTCCGAAATCACGCCAAGGATAACTCACACAGGAAAGTCTAATCATTGTGTGGCCATAGCTTTCGCGTTGTCCAATACCGTGGAACACGGCTATCCGGATAGATTCTTATCCTCTGCAGAGGTTGTACACTTTCCCCACAAGGTACCCAGTCCTCCCCACGGCCAATGGCTTGCACTGGATACTAATGGTTCCGTACCTACTTGGCGTCACCACGGCACCGCCACGGAAAATCTGCAACCAGGGGTTTCCATCATCATATAACAGAAAGGCCAAAGGCCAGAATTGTCTCCACATGCCGGACTCGACGCCAACCTCGTCGAGCCTTCTCCTGGCTTCCGTTTACCACTCCAGCCTCCTGGTGGATACCGGGTGAACGCTATAGTAGGGTGTGGTTCCAAACCTTTCCCATACAAGGCTTATGGTTGTACGAAGGGTGCTAGGCCAGGCGGCACATGAACCGGTCCTTATACGACCGAATCAGGCATCTTCAATAGCCAATCCTCACGAGGAAGGGCATCCCAGAGATAGCCTCCCCACTGAGGACTACCTCGCCTGATCCCGCCAAAACATCCCCCACTATGGGTTGCACTTTTTTATCAAAACCCACCCATTTTCACATTTACTCACACCACCAATCACTCACACATTTTAACACAAAAGCATGTGAGCAAGATTGATTAAGTACACGGTGTAGCAGGTCCTAAGCAGCATTTTGATCCATCACATCATTAAAGAATTAATGATGTGGGGTCCTAGGTTTAACAAGGAATCAGGATAAGCAAAAACAAGGCATGGCAATCAACAAGTACTTAGGATATACTAAGCATGTAAATCACTTTTAAATACTATGCATACTTTATTTTCAAAACAGGCTCCAGATGGGTTTCTTTGTAATTATAGGATCAATATGATCAAAGGGGAGTTAGGGCTTGCCTGATAATCGCTTTCTTAATATTTAAGTTCTGGGTCTTCAGTCTTTTCTGTCGAAGTTGGTGCCTTCGAGTCCTTTCTTGAAGCTCGTATCTTTCGACGGGTCTCGATATAAGATTCCTCGACGAGTGCTTGGATTCTTCTGGCTCTTCCTCGATTCTCGCGTAATCTAACGCATAGAAATACTACGCATAAATAAACTACCACAAAAGAAAATAAAGAGCGAAAAGAACCGAAAGAGATCCAATTAACTCCAATAAACTCGATAGCAAGCAAATGAAGAACAAAAGACTCAAAACAAGGATGATGCATCCAGTTTTACTTTAACAAGGTTTTGTTACCTTAGAAGGGCCATTAGGGGTGATGCATCGTACTCTATGGCTTTTGGTGTAATGAGGGATGCTAAACACGAAGAAAAGAGCACGAATGCATGAAGTGACGGGGACGGCGTGTGTACGTGTTCTTCGTACATTCGTGGCACTAGCCTCCATACAGGTAGTAACCTATATAAAGGTTCATGCAACACGTGTACGAAGTACAAGGTGTGTCAGCTTAGGGCTCCTATAACTTATATCGTTAACTAACGATGATTTAGCTATTAATTACTTACTAGATTAATTAACTACTAAAACTAAGTTATTATTGATCGGTCGTCATGCGTCGGACGCATGACGATGGTACGTGTACGTGAGCATGTATGACATGCATGCACGACTGCAGATAAAATACCAAGAGCCAATAAAGACAACTGACAATTAAGATAACAATGAATGAATAACTCCAATAAGATCCAACAAAAAGGGCACTTGCAACAGAGGACGACGAAATGATAAGGTTTGGTAGGGTTTGGCGAGGGCTTTGGAATAGGTGTTGCGGGCATTGTTAGGTTAAGTTTGATTGAGCGCTGATTGATCAAAGCTAGGTTTGGAGTTGTGTTCGTGATAGAAGGAGGTTATTGAATTTTGAAGTGAAACGACATAAAAGATATATCGTTAGATTTAATGCTAGCGAGCGAATGTGTGGATGTGCGATACAAGGATGAAGCGGGGTTGTGATAAGGAAGGTACTAGATCAAATGGTACCACAAGATTGGTTAAGTGCATGTGAACGATGATTGCGATGTGCGAGATTGGCATCGCAATGATTGCCACGAGGAGGATATAACAAATGAGAGGGGAAATTAGGGTATTGATGGTATCTAGGTCAAAGATGGTGCTCCAATAATAGTACTATGAGGTACTATGCGTTTCTACGAACGCGTAGGCGCAAGAATCGCCTAAAACGGAGCTATGGTTGAAGAGATATGGGCATTTGAAGTCCTGGGGCTTGGTTGTAATTATAAAAAGGTTTTAGGGGCTTAAAGATAACTACAGAAGTTCTAGGGACCTTTCTGTAATTAAAGAAAAGGTTAGGGACCTTGGTGTAAAAAGATAGGGTCTAAAACATAATTACAGAAAAGTTTAGGTACTTTTCTGTAAAAAGGCAGGGCTTAAACATGATTATTTAAAAGGTCAGGGGCTTATCTGCAAAATGTACAGGGCCCGGGATTTTCAGGGTTTTAGGAATTATTTTTGTATTGGAAATGTTTATTGCGTAGTGCCGACGCAATAAAGGGGATTATCGATTTAAAATAAATTGAAAACCTGGTGGACTGGGTCCACGGGGTCCATGGACCAGGACGGGGCGGCGGTCCACCGGTCCCTGGTGGACCGGGGCGTCGCGCGCGCCGGCGGGTTGCCGGACTTCTCGCCGCCGGCGCGTAGGGTGGACGAGGGAAGCTGGAACCTCGTCGCAGGGAACAAGGATGCGATGGAGAAGCCGGTAGGCGTTCGTGTCGTCGACGTGGAGCAGTGGCGGGGTCGTGATGGCTCGTCGGAGTTGTGGGCCGCGGTGGTGTGCGAGGGGGAAGGCTGTGCGCGTACGAGGAGGAGAGGAAAGGGAGGTGCGCAAGAGAGAGGGTGTTGCGGTGATGCTCACCTCGGGTGCGTCTTGGCCGGAGGGCAGCGGAGGGCGGCCGGAGCCGGAGGGGAAGACAGCGACGAGGAGCTCGTCGTCACTACAAGAAATCTAGCCTTCTATGACGATTTTGGTGTGACAATGGAGCAAAACGTCACTAAAGATGTGTGTTTTATGACGATTCATATGGTTCACATAATTTTGTGACGAATATTACATGTTCGTCATAAGAACCAGACAGAAATCGTCACAAAGCCATGTTGTGACAAACACTTATTTGTCATGTGAGGCTAAACTAGAAATGTCACAATTTTATGAAAGTGATAATCACATTTGTTTTGAACTACAGGTTAGCATTATGGGTCAGCAATTATTTTATGTCAAAACAAAATAAAGAAAATACAACAGCGTTGGGCTGATTTTATCCGCTTCTTTTTTTTTTTAGAGCAAGGGGCTGATTTTAGCTAACTTTGGCTCATTAGTCTTGGGCTGACATCTTTGCTCCCACCCGCCACACCGGGTCGCACCAGGTCGGCCCATGCAGCAAATGCTTCCGCCCACCCGTGTCAAAAAAATGAAGGTAAAAATGGAGCGCCAGCTTCAAGGATCGAACCTGCCACCTCCTACTCAGCAAGCTAAGAACCTACCACCATACCTCAGAGTTCTGTATGCAACATCTTAATAAACTTCTATTTATTAAGTATTGCTTGCTTCGCTTCCACTGACATGTAGGTCCCGCGTATCAGCGCCAGTTCATGAAGGAGTTCTTGTTGCGTTGTCAATTTTTTCTTTTGATTCACAGTTAAAACTTTTAACATGCATAGATTACTCATATATTGTCCAAATGCGCTAGTTCTTTTTTCCAAGTTTTTATAAAATTTGGATCTGTCCTTTAGATTCCTATACGTTATATCAATTGAGTTGAGTTTTGCACTTCTTTGTTGATTCATTAATGGTTACTATTTACTAGTTGCTTTACTTTTTTCGTTACTCTTCAAAAACAATTATTTTTTGAATGAAGTTTTGTGGATATGTACAACTTATGCATCTCCACATATAGTATTTTGTTTCAAATTTTAGGAACCAACTATATATGTGATCATTCACTTAGCACACAATTTGCTTCCACACTTCATACAATGTCTACATGATGCATGAGTTTCAATAGACATACATTTTCAAAAGTTTCTAAAAAAATTCAAAATAATTACAGAGGTTGTAGTGGACAGGAAACAAGTTCACAACAAATTTGAGCTCATAAATCAACATATTTTTTGAGATAAAAAAAGATAAATAATTGAAAATATTGCTATTGATTTGTCTTTTTTGTACCTCTCGATATAAGATGATATTGGAACTAAAGTTCAGTAGGGAGATGTAACATAGCCACCTCTGACTATAATAAAGTTTGTATGAGCTTTGGAAACTTATGATCCATGTGCACCTAAAAATTTGTTGTCACATAAAATTAATTCTCAATACACATACATGGCCAAAAATTTGTCAAAAATTTCAAAAAGACAGATGGTGGTTGTATTGGACATAGTACAGGCTGAGATGCAATTGTTTACAATTTCAGTGCAGTTATAGCCATTTTTTAAAAAAAATCTTTATTTGGTCCGAAAATAAAAAAGAGGAAAACATTAATCAGTACTTTTTTTTTGAGACACCATTAATTAGTACTGGGCTAGAACTATCTGGGATGCGGTCGGCCCAGCGCCAATAATCAACCCACTCGGCCCAAATGTATCCATCATGCCTCATCTTACACCATTCAATCCAAAGGGACGGTTGCGATTGACTTAGGCTCCTTTAAATGTCTCCAGCTCCAGCCTCGTGCTATCCACCAACCAAAACCCTAGCCCTCACCCCAGTATCTATCCCTTCCCCGGATCCACTTCACCCTGCCTCCCTCTCTCTGGCTCACGCCCGCGCCGCGCTCCTCGCTGCGGAGGCCGAGCGGAGTCGAGTCCACAACCTCCGCGTCGTCGCGGCCGTCCACGAGGCCGCCCGCGCCGTGCTCCTCGCCGCGGAGGCCGAGCGGAGTCGCGTCTGCAACCTCCGCGTCGTCGCAGCCGACGGCGAGGCCGCCCGCGCTGCGCTCCTCGCAGCGGAGGCTGAGCGGAGTCGCGTCCGGAACCTCCGCGTCGCCGCGGCGGCCAAGGCCACCAGCGGCGCGCTCGTGGTGACCTCCGAGCAATGCCTCCGAGGGCGCGCGCTCGCTGCTCCTGGTGGATCTAGCCTTCTCGTATCGGCGTTCGTTCGCCCTGCACTGCTCATCTTGGCTCCTAAGCGATGCATCCCACAAGCAAGGTAAGGCACATCCTCGTCCAATCTCCTGCCCCACCCATTCCTTTTTCATTCCTCCCTGCTCCCTTTTCTATATCTCCCTTCTCTGCGGTGATTTGAATGTACGTTGTGAGCGAAGGATCTGAATGTACGTTGTGAGCGAAGCTTGTCCCCTGGGCCGCTTAAGTTATGATTGATACCTAGATTCAGCCCGTGTTTGTCTGTGTGATTTTGCTCTTTTCTTCTGTCTGGTTACGCACACCAAATGTTTGCCAAAATGTCAGTAAGAGTGCATGCCTTTTATTGCTTGACAAAGTTCACCTTTTAACAAGTCAGTGAGAAAACTGTAGTTTTTAATTCAGTTACCTAATTTTAGACGTCTTACAAGGCTAATATTCTGATTGTATTTGACTCTGCTTATTGCCAACTGCTCATGTACTGTAACTGCTATTGGATCTTTCATGTCCTGCGCATATGATGCTTACAAAATAACTGGATGGCTCAGAATTTGCATAACTGCAGTTCACCATTGTTCCAGTTACTCAATGAAATGTTTAGAGGACAACAATTGTGCATCGGCTCTATTTTCTTTAGAATAGTTAACTATCCTGTTGCATGCTTGACTTCGGAGCTTTAATTACAGAGCTATAGAACAATTTTCATGTACGGGCACATTGTTTCCTTCAATTTTCAGAAAATGTCGCTGTTATTCTTTCTCATATGTGATTATGTGAAGTCTTCTATTTTCTGGTTATAACTTGTTGCATATTAATACGATTTATCATATAAAGTCCAAGGAAAATAATTAGCAGATAGCCTGCTGTTGTAAATACTATGATAGTGAGGTAGGCTACTGGAATTATTGTGTTCTCTGATGGTTAATTGTGCAATTGCTAGCTTACTGGATGATAAATCTGAATTTCATGCAGTACGGTGTATATACCAACTGTCATTTTTTTATTAACAGACTACATGTTTAGATCGAACAAGATTGTTGAACGATGCCTTTTATTTAACAGGACTTCTGAAAACATCTTCCAGACAATGAACAGCCGGTCTAAATACTGAAAGTGTTGCATTTTACCATCCTCAGAGGTGATCACCATGTACCATGATACTGATACATGCAATTTCTAATTGCCTGAGCCGATCAGTAGTTCAGTGTATTTAATCTTGCTTTTGTAATGTCTCTCTCCATAGTTCAGTGTATTTGTTGTATCTTTTGGACATGAATCTGCTATTAATATGGACACGAGATTTGTGTTTATATTTACCTGAGATATGGATCTGCTCTTTGAGATGAATGTGACCATCTGTGTGTTTGTGGGCTCTGATGAATGTGACCATCTGTGTGTTTGTGGGCTCTGATGAATGTGGCTATGATGAATGGGCTATATGCATGTAGGTGTAATGACTATACGTTGGGCTCCATTTCAAACGCGTCAGCCCAAATGAATTTTCCGTTTTAAAAGGCCCACACGAAATGATGTTGGGATACCAAATTATTTAGGCCGGATCAATTAAAAAAATATTATTTAGGCCCACAAAGAACTAGATGGCCCATGTTAAATATGGGCCTCTAAGCTGCAGAATTCATTGGGCTTGGTTGACTGAACTAGAGAGGCCTTACTGGGCCATCAGATGTTATGACGAATCAGCAAGGATTGTCACAAAATATTTGTGACGAATACATTAATTTTTGTCATAGAACATGCTTAAACACGCATGATAGGTGACAAATTGATTTTCGTCACTGAATCGTCACAGATTTTTGCCAGTGACGTTTTTTCCCAGTTTTGTGACATAATTGAATTGTCATGTATCATAAGATCTCTTGTAGTGCGTGGATCTCCTCGCTCGGGCCTCGGCTAGGCGAATGAGGGGTAGGCCGAGGGAGAGCAAGCCTCGGGGAAGCTCAAGGGCGAGGAAAGGGGAAGGGGATGTGCTTCCGCGGCGGCCGGAGAGCTCGCTGATGAGCTCGTCGGCGCGGAAGAGAGAGAGCGGAGGAAGAGGAGGCTCGGGGTGGCGCGAGAGGGAGAAAACGAGGGGGGTGCGGCCGTTTTATCGACGGAGATGCCGTGACGGCCAAGGAGGCGGTGGAGTAGCGGCCACGGCGTCTCCGGCAGGGCGGCATGGGCGGCGACTGTGGCTGACGCCGCCGACGGGACGCGTCGGGGAAGAAGCTGACAGGTGGGCCCCACCTGTTAGTGAGACGGAGAGGATGAGGCGGGCTGGGCTGCTGCCGGGCCAAAGCCAATGGGCTGGGGTGGCTGCGGAAAAAGAAAAAGGGGAAGGAGGTGGGCTGGGCCAGAGGAGGAAAAGAGAGGAGGCGGCCCGAGAGAAATAGAAATAGTTTGATTCTTTTCTGGAATTTGAATTTGAAGAGATTTTAAATTCAAACAAAAGCAAAGGTTGATCAAACACTCAAAATAAATCAAATAAAACACAGAAATGCATATGGTAAAGTTTTATGCAAGTTTAAAATTCAGAAATTTGAAAATCAACTTGGGATTTAATCCTACTTTGATTTTATTTGTTGAAAATTCAAAAGCTTCAAATTTTTAGTACATTATTTAAATGAAAGCAACCACTTGAGCACAAGTTTTATATTTCAAAAATTTTCATATTCAAACTAAGTTTAATTTATTTAGTGAATTTTATTTTGAAAATTCATTTCAAGGTAAGAGGTTGGACAAAAATTTTAATTTGGAGTGATTTTTATTCCTTTTTCTTTTCTTTTCTCCTTGTCTTTTTGACTCCAAAAGTGGGGGTGTTACACCGGCACATGATAGATAGATAGAGAGATTAGTTTAGGTTGTTTTCATTGCATGTGATCGGCCGGTAACTACTTTTCTTTTTTACCGTGCGCCACCAAAGCCAAACTGACATGTTCTAGGGGATGTTCCATTTTTCTTTTGTTACGAGCGTACTCGCAATCCCATGACCGTGCTTATTAATTGCTTCACAAGAGTTTGTTTCTTTTTTAAAAAAAAGGGTACTTTCCAAAACAGAAAAATGAAAATAATAAAAGAAAACATGGGTGAACTATTGCATCCTAGAGTACAAAACATGGGTGAAGGAGCTGGCGAAGATGGGGAGGAGCCCGGTGGAGGTGGCGGCCTCTGCTGTCCTGCTCCTGCTACGTGGCGCTGCTGGGCGCGCACACCGTCGGCCGCGTGCACTGCTTCAATGACCGGAACACGCCGCTGGTGCTGGACAACGTCTACTACAAGCACCTGCTGCAGCGCAAGGGCCTCCTCCTCGATCGTGGACAGCCGGATCGCCGAGGACCCGCACACCGCGCGTTTCATCGCAAGGTTTGCCGCCGACAACGACTACTTCCACGACCGATTCGCCGCCGCGCTGCTCCGGATGTCCGAGAACAGCCCGCTCGCCGGCGCCCAGGGCAAGGTCAGGCGCCACTGCAGGTTCGTCAACGCATGACGAATCCAATCCCGTTGATTCATCACTGCATGCGCTGCTTTTGCTGATTAACTTCAAAATTAGTTACACGTACGGACGACATGCTGTGTGCTGCATGCGGTTAAGCCTGTTCCTGATCTGTGCGGTTGCTCCTGGAATAATAAAATGATGCATGACTCTGCTTGCTATTCCATCCTCCTGGTCTGTCACTGAAACAACTTAACAGCTATCCCATCTCAAAAAAAAAAAAAAAAAAAAAAAAAAAAAAAAAAAAACCCTTAACAGCTATCCACGTGCCAAGGATTCGGGTCCATCTCGTCCGATCATCTCCTCGCAGCATAATAAGCTGAAGACCTTCAGCCCTATAGAACCGGTAGGCGCTCCCACGTGCGGTGCTGGTCTGAGATTTACTCATATAAAATAGCACAACTGACCAAAACGAAGTCACAAATTGTTTGTTTGCTACCCATGAAATAAAATGTTCAGGCAATCTCTAGAAAGAGTTGCCGTAGTTTCCTTCAAAAAAAAAAAACGAAGTCACTCTATGATTCATAGGGTCAAATGAGTTTAGCGACAAAGATTATTTGTGCGTCATAAAAAAAAGTTAAAATCATCACAAACCAAGTCAAATTGGGCTGGGACGCAGTGTTATTGAGCATTTCAACATGTTGTCAAACGATCCTTGGACTGTGATTTGAACAATGCTGAAACTAAGTTTGGATCTGGGCATGATCGATAGAAATAGAATATTATGTCTTTGTATAAAAAGTGATACTAACACTGTTCATAAAGGGAATGCAAATTTGTACTCCACAGTGCATATTTAACAAAATAAATGAAATTTAGAAGGTTTTACATAAACTTGGAACCCAAGATGACAAATCTATTTCATAGGGACAACCAACATCGCATGACTGCCCATATTTAGGGCCTACTTTCCAGGAACCCTCAGACCACCCAATTATCTTTTTGCAGCCAAGATCCAGCCAAAAGTAAGAGGGCACCGTCCTCCATCTCGTCAAACCTTTCCACCCAGTCACCCTTAGACTTGTCCTTATAAGCACAACGCCGCTCCTCTCCGCAAACCATTCCAGCTGTACTCTCCGCAGCTGGCTCGCCTGCTTCAACCCGCTCTCCTTGGCGAAGGGCAAGAGAGACTCATTCTCAATCACCACCTGTGGCTTATCCATCCACTTGGTGGTGAGTTTCGACTCAGCCCAGCTCAATATCCTTTGGGTGTTCGAAAGGAGCACGGCCAGGCTTCCCTCCACTGTATCCGTCGCAAGCAGGATTTGCGCCGGCTTGGCAGTGGGGAATTTGCAAGCGCGATGGAAACTCGGCGGTAGCTTCGTCACGGTCACGCTTGCTTCTTCTTCTTCCCTGACATGGAGCTTCAAGACGTGGTACTTCTTGTCCGAGTAGCACAGCCAATGCACGGTGTTGCCGATGACAAGGTGCTTGCTTTGCCGTCGCAACCCGGTGAGTCCGTACATCGTAGGAGTTTCAACATCAGTGAGGGGGCCCCAGGTTTCTTGCTCCGACGAGAACGTTTGAATCTGCAGCATGCTGAGCCCACCTGAGTCGAAGGATGAGTTTACCTTGAGCACTTTGAACGCCCGGCCCACTGCGCCGCCCATGCCGCCGTCTCGGACGAGCAGAACATATATGCCATTGAACTTTGGCTCGGGAGGAAGGGCTTGGCTGCGGCAGGTGGCTGGGCTACACACGCATAGACCACCACCATTCAGGCGGAGAAGAACGAGGCCGCCGCGCGCTGCTATGGGCTTGCACTGATCTCTGCCGCTGGCGAGGCCGAGCCGCAGCTTGGTAGCGTGCGCCGATGTGCTGTCCACCAGGTGCAGGTCCTCCTTCCAGTCGTCGGCCAGGTAGCCTTGCAAAAGGGTGGGGACGAAGCATTTGCTACGCCCAAGACGAAGGCAGCCATGGAAGGCCGGATCAGCGATGTGGCGGCGGAGCTCTTTGCAGGTGGCGGCGCAGCGGACGACGGTGGCCGGGTCAGTGCGCCCCACGATTTCGAGCAGGATTTCCGTCGGGACATGGCGTGGTCTTGGCCGTTTCTTCGATCTATGGGTTGTGGCGTCCGTCATGTCTGGATTCGGCAACAGCTTGCTGGATCTGAGGGAAGTCAGAAAGTTTTGGCGGCGGCGCTGATGGCTGGATTCGGCAACGGAGGGTAAGTTTTATATGCAGCAGCGTATCAGATCTGGACACTTCATAAGATTGTGCACCTTGATGCGGTATGGGAAAAGGGATCAGTTCATGAAAAATATACGGTGTGCCAGGTAAATGTCCTCTTTAATTAAACTCCCAAATAAACAAGACTCGTGGTTCTTGTTCAACATCTTCGGTGGACATGGAAACCTGCCACGACCAAGGCAGCAGTAACAAGTTACCAAGCTTTTGTTACTTTGAACACAATAAATTATTAATCGAGTAAATTTCACTTATCCACTGATAATTTCTTGATTAAACATCACAAACCCATCAAACATTTCACAAACCGACAAATAGTTGAGCATTCTTTCTCATAAACCCACAAAATTCTTAACTGATGTCACAAATCCACCAATAGTCTCATTCGCAAAAATAAAAAATAAAAAAACTCCACCAATAGTCTTGTGATTGAACTTGATGTACGATCTGTGTTCGTTGATCAACACTTCCAACTCGATCTTTTCATTTTAGACCGTTGTTACTTTAGTGGCAGATCGGCTAAGGACCCGCCATTGAAAATTGAAAACTGGTCAAATTTCAATGAAAGGCACCTAAAAGAATCTAATATTCTTTTACAGGGTTGTATTATATGTGGTAGCGTATCAGGTCTGCACAAGGGGGCTGTATGGGAAAAGGGATTAGTTCATGCAAATACTGCGCTAGGTAAATCTCCTCCCTAAATAAATATAAGCCTCGTGGTTCAATGACCATGTCTTCCAAGGACAGGGAAACCGGCCACGACCCAGAAGACCTATATAGCCAAATTGTTTAATTTCTTATGCAATGTTTTTTTTTTTTTGGAAGGAAAATACTTCGCTGGCAGGTCAGCGCCGGCCATACTGAAGCTAGTAGCGGGCGAATCAAGCCATGACGGACGCCACAATCCATAGAGCGGTAAGACGGCCAAGAGCATGCCAGCTCCTGCCGTCATTCGCTGCACTGTGACATGCAAGGTTACCAAGACGGGTAGTGTAGTCTAGTTACATAAAACTAAAATGAAACTCAACACCACAATCAAAGGGCAAAATTGTAATTAATCCTTTTCTACTGAAGCTAATTTTGTAGACGTTCATCTATTGAAGAGAGAAGGCGAAAATATATTATTGGTTGGAAGTTAAATCAACTCCAGAAACATATGTCATCCATCCATCAAGCTGAATTGAAGCGGATTCTTCCATCTAGTGCAGTAACCAGTGACGGCAAGTCCATCTCGTAGAGGTAAGCTGGCCTGCTTGGATCGTTCTCTGCCGGCATGTGAGCCACCTCCCTGGTCTCTAGGTTGAGCACCAGCAGACCTGGGGAGCTGGTCATTGACATGACCACGGCACCGCTCCTCTCGCCAAACCAATCCAGCCGGATCCAGTTAGGTGGAGCAATGATCCCTTCCCTGACAAGCACCGTATTCTGTTCCCAGCTACCTGGGTTATCCTGCGATAGCACCCACATAGAAATCACAAATTCCTCAACCGCAACAAGGCTTAGCCTCCGGTGCGCCGTGGATGCCAGAATGACTGATCTCGGTTTGCTTTGTGAACGTGGCCACGGACCTTCGATCATCTCGATGCGTCCAGCATCAATGTGGAGGGCGAGCACGGTGCACGACGACGCAGACAAGGGCTGGCTCAGCCAGTGGGCAACACGGTTGATGACCACAGGAGTTTGCGTAGGATTGACAACAACATTGAGTCGTTGCACGGCAACTCTGCGGATAGGGCCCCACGCGCCGCCTGGCATGATCGCCGGAAAAGGCTGCGGCGACGAGAAGAGCTGGACGACTGCGTTAGGGGCATGCAGCGACAGGTCCACGGCGAGCAGCTGGAAAGGAGAGCTCGCGCTGGCGTTGTCCCCGACGAGCAAGGCGAGCGAGTGGTCTCGTACGTAGGCCCCAGGCGCCGGGAGGAGGCAGTGGCGGCCGGTCATGGGGTCGCAGACACATATCTCAGCGTTGTCGCAATTCGTCGACCTGCCTTGTCGGAACACGACGAGGCCGTCACAGCATGTTCCGGGCATGTCGAATGATCTTAGGAGCCTGGCACTGTTTTTCAGGAAGGCGCGTATGGGCTCGCGCGGGACGATGGCTGGTCCTGGGGCTTCGATGAAGGCAGTGCCGCCGCGCCGTGCGGAGTAGTGGAAGAGGCCCAGAAGAAGCGACGGGGCAAAAGCAGTCTGCTTGCGGAGGAAGGCCGGGTCGTCTGACATGCAGCGGCAGAGGAGCCTGCTGCTGGCGGCGCAGCGGACGAGCGTCTCGTGGTCGCAGCGTTCCAGCACCTCGTGCAGGAGGTCCAACGGAAGCGACGGCGATGACGGTGGCGAGGGCCGCCTGGCGATGCCCATGGATGACATATGGCGGCGCTAAGGATCTGCCGGTTCCATAGACACAAAACAGCCAGACTCCATAATAAAAACTAAAAGGAGTGAATTAGGTTAGGGATTTTTGCTACAAAATGCCCAGCCGTGTCGAGATCGAATATGGCGCACATAGCAGCCGTGCTGAGATCCAACAAGCTGCCCATGGTATATTTATTCGTAATAATTTCTTAAGCTACGTTTTCTGGAAGGAAAATACTTCCTACGCACTCTGAGTCCAGTTTTGATACGCTGCATGTGCACCCCACGACAAGGATTAATTAGAATCCCGTACCATGCACTCAGCTAGCACGTCCGGCCAAACTGCGGCCAGTAGCCGGCGAAATCAAACCATGACGGACGCCACAATCCACAAAGCGGAAAAACGGCCGAAAGCATGCCAGCTCCCGGTCGACCTCCTGCTCGAGATCACGGGTCGCACTGACCCGGCCATGGTCCGCTGCGCCGCAACATGCAAGGAGCTCCGACGCCACATCGCCGACCCGGCCTTCCACGGCTGCCTCCGTCTCCGGCGTAACGGACAATTCATCCGCGCCCTTCTGGTGGACAGCGACACGCGACCAATCTGCTCAACGACCCAGCGTGCAGGCCCGTAACGGCGCGCCGCGGCCTCGTTCTTCTCCGCGTGTATGATGGCCTATGCGTGTGCAGCCTCGCCACCGGCCACCGCCAAGCCCTGCCACCCGGGCCGTCGTTCCGTAGCGATTTCACGTATGTTCTTGTCGTCGGTGATGGCCTGGGTAGCATGGTGGACCGACATTTCCAAGTGTTCAGGATAAACCCGTCCTTCATATACTGTTAGCCAACCATTTATATTGGGCACTGTAGCCCGTCCGGCACAGGCCGTTGGCCTCTGTTAGGATTGTAACATTCAGTTGTACATTGTATTTATCTCTTCCTAGAATCTAGCTGGTAGTTTAGCTTGAGTTTATCTCTTGTAATCTGTACAACTCATGTGTATTTAAGCACACCGCATGAATGGAATTCTCCATCGCGTCTACTCTTTCTATCCTTCATGGTATCAGATACCCGGTGACATCTTTCGCCGTCTCCTTCCTCCTCAGCCGCCGCCACAAACCCTAAGTCCACCATGGGCGAGAAATCCTCCACACCTTCCCTCTCCCTTCAACTCCTCAACATCAAGAGTCTTCTTCCCTTCAATCTCGAGTATCATCCTCCCAATCACACCCAATGGAGCGAGCTTTTCTCTGTCATCCTCCGTCGCTTTGGCCTCGAACACCATGTCGACGCCAAATCCACTGTACCCAAGGAGGTGGATTGGTCCCAGAATGACGCTATGATCGTCTCCTGGATCTACAGCTCCATCTCTGATGAAGTTCGTGGCCACGTCTTCGCCCGCAACATCTCGGCGTTGAATCTGTGGGCTGCCATTGACAGCCTCTACCACGACAACAAGCAGGCTCGGATTCTCACCCTCGAGGCTGAGTTCCACGGAACCCCTCAAGGTGATCAGGCCGTGCTCGCTTATTGCCAGCGCATGAAGAGCATCGCCGACTCCCTCATCGACCTCGGCCACAACGTCCCCGACGCCACCCTCGTCCTCACCATCCTGCGGGGGCTGAACGAGAACTTCGCCACCACCGTCAAGATCATGACGGCGGCGGCGGAACTCCCTTCCTACGTCCAGTGCCGCTCCAAGCTGATGCTCGAGGAAAGCTCCCACACCAAGCCCGCCGGCTCCTCCTCCTCGACTGCGCTCTACACCGCCAAAGCGCCATCGCCGCCGTCGAACCAGCAGAACCGCGGTGCGCCGTCCTCCTACGGCAACCGCGGCAAGCAGAAGAACCGGCGGAACAACTACACGCCGCCCTTCCCCTTCAACTCGTGAACTGGACACTTCCAGATGTGGCCCACGAACATGCAGCGCCCTCCTCTGCCATCCTCGGCGCGCGTCCTGCTGTTCCCCAAGCCCACATCGCGGCGTCGTCTCCGTCGTAGAACTCCACCAGCAACTCCTCCACTGCGCCATCATGGGACATGGCTTCTCTCGTGAGCGCGATCAACGCCATGGCTCAGCAATCCAGCGGCAACGAATGGGTTGCGGACTCTGGCGCATCTTCCCATCTCACACCTGACAGCGGTAACCTCTCCTCCTCTTGTTCCCCATCCTATCCTCAACATATAATCGTTGGCAATGGCTCCCGTCTACCCGTTACTGCCATCGGCCATCGCTCCTTCCATACACCTAATCAGTCTCTGTTTTTAAACAATGTTCTTGTCTCTCCACAAATCATCAAAAATCTGCTTTCCATACATCGTTTTACAACTGACAATCATGTTTCTGTGGAATTTGATCCCCTTGGCCTTTCTGTGAAGGATTTGCAGACCCGCAGAGAGATCATCAGGTGCAATAGTGCTGGCCCGCTCTACACCATCCGGCTGCCGTCTCTCCACCATGCACTTTCCGCCACGGCGTGCTCCGAGGACCTCTGGCATCGTCGGCTTGGCCATCTAGGACGTCAAGGCCTCTCCCATTTGCTTCGTTCATCGTTAGTTGCTTGTAATAAACGCATGGCCAAGGACTCATCCCTCTGTCATGCTTGCCAATTAGGGCGCCATGTGCGGCTGCCATTTGATTCATCAAACACTCGTACCAATAAGCCATTTGAGATTGTTCATTGCGATCTGTGGACGTCCCCCATTCTTAGTGTTTCCGGCTTTAAATACTATCTTGTGTGTTTAGATGATTTCTCACATTATGTCTGGACATTTCCTCTTCAGCGCAAATCTGACACGTTCCCAATTCTAAAGAATTTCTTTGCTTTTGTCAACACACAGTTCCAAACCACAGTCCAGAACCTCCAATGTGACAATGGCAAGGAGTTTGACAATCTTGCCGCACGCTCTTTTCTGCAAGCTCATGGAATCCATCTCCGTCTCTCGTGTCCTCACACCTCGCAACAGAACGGGAAGGCCGAACACATGTTACGCACGCTCAATAACATCGTCCGCTCTCTTCTCTTTCAAGCCAGCATGCCGCCTCGCTATTGGGTTGAATCCCTTCACACGGCCACTCTCCTCCACAACCTACAACCATCCACAACCATCTCAAACCGAACACCACACGAAGCTCTGTTCGCCACAACTTCCTCCTACGCACATCTCCGAGTTTTCGGTTGTTTGTGTTACCCCAACCTCTCCTCAACCACCCCCAACAAACTCTCCCCTGGATCCACCGCCTGTGTTTTCCTCGGCTATCCCACCAACCACAAAGGTTTCCGCTGCCTCGATCTCACCACGAACAAAGTCATCGTGTCTCGCCATGTCGTGTTCGATGAATCCACCTTCCCATTCTCCAAATTAGCAACGTACACCTCTGCTTCCTACTCTTTTCTTGATGATGATGCAGGTCCTGGGGTTGTTGCTGTTCCTCTGCCCGCGCCCACAGCTGCCGGCATCTCCGCGCCCGCCGCGTCGCAGGCTTGTCGCACCGCGACTGCCTCCGCGGCAGCACCACCGCACGCCGCGTCGCAGGCCAGTCTCCCCACGACTGCCTCCGCGGCGGCACCAGACGCCGTCCCCTCCACGGTGTCATCGCCCCTCCGTGGTCACCGCGCCCACGAACGCGGCGGCGAACGCCGCCCCTGTCGCGGCCGCGGCGCCGGCGGCCCCTGCAGCTCCACCACCGGCCACAGCACCTGTGGCTCCTGCCGCGCCCGTGGCGCCCGCCGCCGTGCCCGCGGCGCCCGCCGCGCCCGCGGCGCACGACGCTGCGGCGCCCGCGTTGTCCCCATCAATCCTCGACGCGCGTCTGAAGCCCGCGTTGTCCCCACCAATCCTGCGGAGAACGATCATGCCATGGGCACGCGCGGCAAGGCTGGCAAGCGTGTCCTGCCCAAGGAAGTCCTCGACCTTCACGTCTCCGATCTGTCGCCTCTACCGAAGACCTACCGCGGCGCCTTGTCTGATCCCAACTGGCGCGCGGCCATGGCCGACGAATTTGAGGCGCTGCGCACCAATCACATGTGGGACTTAGTGCCCCAACCGCCCAACGCCAACATTGTCTCTGGTAAATGGATATTTCGCCACAAACTGAATCCTGATGGCTCTCTTTCTCGCTATAAAGCACGCTGGGTGCTTCGTGGCTTTTCTCAACAACCTGGCATTGATTTTGACGAAACCTTTAGCCCGGTTGTCAAACATTCCACAATTCGCACTGTGCTTTCACTTGCTCTTTCTCAAAATTGGTCGATCCATCAATTGGACATCAAAAATGCCTTTCTCCATGGTTCTCTTGCTGAAACTGTTTATTGCCAACAGCCTTCCGGATTTCTTGATGATGCCAAACCTGATCATGTTTGTCGTCTCAATAAATCATTGTATGGCCTCAAGCAAGCTCCTCGAGCGTGGTTTGGTCGATTTGCCACATTCATCACCAGCATTGGTTTCAAATCTTCCAAAACTGATCCATCTCTGTTCGTGTACTCGAAAGGCTCTTCCACTGCTTGTCTCTTGCTTTACGTGGATGATATTATTCTCACCGCCTCCACAGCATCTTTGCTTGCTAGCATCATTGCTTCTCTCTGCCGTGAGTTTTCAATGACTGATCTCGGTGACTTACATCACTTCCTCGGTGTTTCTGTCACTCGCAACTCTTAGGGACTGTTTCTGTCACAAGAACAGTATGCCCTTGAGATTCTTGAGCGCGCATCCATGCTCAATTGCAATGCCTCTGCTACTCCTTTGGAAACTCGCACTAAGCTTCCCTCCGGTGTTGGTTCTCCTGTTGCCGATCCCACTCTCTATCGCAGTTTGGCTGGAGCCTTGCAATATCTCACATTCACTCGCCCTGACATTGCTCACTCTGTTCAGCAAGCTTGCCTTCACATGCATGACCCACGAGAGCCACATTTCAACCTTGTGAAGCGTATCCTTCGATACATAAAGGGTACTATTTCATTCGGTCTTCAGTTGTCTCCTTCCACTTGCCATGATCTTGTGGTTTATTCAGACGCCGATTGGGCCGGCTGTCCTGATACAAGAAAATCCACTTCTGGGTTTTGTGTTTTCCTTGGCTCCAATCTGATCTCTTGGTCATCCAAGCGCCAACCCACTGTGTCGCGCTCCAGTGCAGAGGCCGAATATCGCGGTGTTGCCAACGCTGTCGCAGAAGCATGTTGGCTCCGTCAACTACTTGATGAGCTTCACCGTCCACTCAAGTCAGCCACAGTTGTCTATTATGATAACATTTCGGCTGTTTATTTGTCATCCAACCCAGTTCAACATCAGCGTACTAAGCACGTGGAAATTGATTTGCATTTCGTACGTGAACGGGTTGCCATTGGAGATGTCCGAGTTTTACATGTGCCATCATCGTCACAATTTGCAGATATCTTCACCAAGGGCCTCCCCTCGCCGCTATTCAATGAGTTTTGATCCAGCCTCAACATTCGTTCAGCACCGAGTTGAGTCTGTGGGGGGGTGTTAGCCAACCATTTATATTGGGCACTGTAGCCCGTCCGGCACAGGCCGTTGGCCTCTGTTAGGATTGTAACATTCAGTTGTACATTGTATTTATCTCTTCCTAGAATCTAGCTGGTAGTTTAGCTTGAGTTTATCTCTTGTAATCTGTACAACTCGTGTGTATTTAAGCACACCGCATGAATGGAATTCTCCATCGCGTCTACTCTTTCTATCCTTCATATACCATGGCGTGGGGACTGCTGTCTCCGGATCCAAACATTCTCGTTGGAAAAAGGAATCTGGAGTCCCGTCACAGATGTTTTAACTCCTCTCAAACACGGAAGCAGCGGGTTGCGACGACAAGCCAACCACCTTGTTATCGGCGATACCGTGCATTGGCTGTGCTATACGGACCACTCCTACTGTGTCCTCCAACTCCACACAGAGGGGGAGGCACGGGTGACCATCATGGAGCTACCACCGAGTTTCCAGCGCGCATCCCATTAATTATATCCGTGCTCGGACATCACAAATCATTCTTGCAGCGAAGACATTTGAAGGAAGCCCCATAGTGCTAGTTGCAAATAACGACATGATATCGAGCTGGGTGCCATCAAAGCTCACGACAAACTTGAAGGAGCAGCCACAGGTTGTGATCAAGAATGAGGCTCTCCTGAGTTTCGCCAAGGTAAATGGATTCACACAGGAAAGCTTGGGGAGAGTACAGCTGGAACGTTTTGGGGAGAGGAGTGGAGTTGTGCTTATCAGCACCCAACGTTGTGGTTACTTCTGGCTAGATATTGGGTCCAGGGAGATTTTCGGTTGATCCAAGCATTACAGGGCTCGCTACCCCTATGAGATAGAATTGTCATCATGGGTTCCATCTTTATGTAAAACATTCTAATTTCTTTTTACACCATCGTTTGGTCAAATTTACACCATCGTCATGCAGCACCAAACCATGGATCCAGAAAGACAAAATACACTGATAGAAGTGTCTAAAACTAATGGGCCATGTTTTAAAAGGCCAATAAAAAGGAGTTGATTATTGATTTTCTCTCTCCCTTTCTTCGACGAAGCTGTGCGAGAGCAGCTGATAAGTCTCCATGGGAGAGAACTAGGCGACCAGGTCGAATCCCGGTTTCTTACATTTGTTCTCCCACTGGGGTTAAAATCTCGGTTTCTCTCGTTTGTTCAGTTGGAGGTTTGCCCTCCCTCATAGCTCAGTCATTTTTCTTAGGCTATAGCATATGCTCTAATTTAATCTTAGGCTTTTTTTCGAGTCTGACAAATTCTGAGAATTATGAACATTGTTCACGGTGGATGTTATAAATTTAGAGCTCCAATCCCACTCCATTGTAAGTAGCATTTGGTAAAGCTAAGGAACTGACCTAATTGAGAGATTGAGACTACGACAGTGTCCAAAGAATTAGGTATATATAAGAGTTTTTTTCAACCATCTGGCTTTACCAAATGGTAAAGTCTCATTGAAAGGAGAGCTGATTTGAATATTTACACCGAGCAGGAAAAAAGGGTGAGGATGGAGTCAGATAGGACTGAGTGTAATGCACAAAGGCTTGGATAGACCAAGAGTGCACTTTTCTTGTTTTTGGTTCAGCGAACGGATGCAGGTGGTTCAGATGAGACAACAGCCGCATTTGGATATTATACATTCCAATTAATAAGCTGTAACAGAAATTAGGGACGCGTGTTTGGTTCATTGCCAAACAATCCCACATAAAAGTCATAAGGTGATTGTTTGGTTCTCGGCCACAAATGCGTCTTGCAACACTAGAACCCGATTTCACAAACTCATTCTTGACAAAGTTAGCAAACAATTGTAGAGAAATTTGTTCAGCATACGTTAGGCAAAATATTGGAAAAAACTGTGTGGCAAATTAAAGTGGTATGGCAATAAACCAAACACGCTCTAGTGTTATCCTTATGCAAGGTGTAGCATTGTGACAATGGTTGTAATGGAATTCATCAACACTCCACACGTCAAAGATCTAAAGAATCATATGATATAGCACACTAGCTAGCTTTGGGCATGACAAATGGGACGCTTGGCCCAATTTTGTTATCCTACATGCACGGCACGACAAGAATATTGCTAATAGTGGCCAAACTTTCATTGTGAAAGCTTCCATGCACAATGTTAGAACCCAAGCAAACAAATCCATCTCGTAGGAAAAGTACAGTTTGTCGTTTGTGGTCCAAGCATCAACAAAACAAATTATTATGATCTATACATATATTAGCCTGTTATTAGGTCTGCTAGACTGTGGCAGGTTTCCCAGTCGTATGGGAGACCTTGAAAAACGAGGCAGTTTGATCTATTTGGAAATTTACCCAGTCTGATCTATTTGGAAAGTTACCCTGGAAAGTTATCCTCGCTCTGTATTTTCAATGAAAGACTTGTGCCTGTAAGTAATAGTCCATCTCTGACACGATGCTGCGTATGTACGCCACAAAACGAGATTAGATTCCACCACGATAGCGACGCGGCCAAAACCACTCGACTTCCCACGGACAGTAGGTCAATCAAGACATGGCGGACGCCGCAATTCCCAAGCGCCGAAAACCGCGGTGACGTGCATGCCAACTCCCGGTCGATCTCCTTCTTGAGATCGCAGCGCGCACTGATCCGTCCTTCCACGGCTGCCTTCGTCTACGGCACAACGGTCCATTCATCCGCTCCCTTCTGCGCGGCTACCTCGTACAGGCCTGGAACGAGGACCTGCACCTGCTTGACAACACCACGGCACACGCTAGCAACGCTACCAAGCTGCTCAGTGCTGGAAGTTGCAAACCCATTACAGCGCGCGGAGGGCTCGTCCTTCTCCGCGTCATTGATGGTCTATGCGTTTGCAACCCCACCAATGGCCGCAGCCAAGCCTTACCTCCCAGGCCAAAGTTTGATTGCATATATGTTCTGCTCGTGGGAGACGGCATGGGTGGTGCAGTTGGCCGGCCTTTCCAAGTTTTCAAGGTTAGCCAATCATTCATAGCTCCCCGCTGGGATCTGCGGATCCAAACCTTCTCTTCAGAACAAGGTACATGGGGCCCCGTCATCGATGTTCCAACTCCTCTCACATGCGACACCATCCGATTGCGACGGTTAACCAATCACCTAGTTGTCGGTGATACCGTGCACTGGCTGTCCTACTCAGACACCGGGTACTGTGTCTTGGAGCTCCATGTCAAGGAGGCAAGGGTGACCGTGACGAAGCTACCACCAAGTTTACATCAAGCTTGCAGCTTATTCCGTACTCGGCCGGGACAAATCCTCCTTGCGACGGATACGATGGCAGGAAGCCCCATGGTGTTGGTTGTGGACCACTACGTGATATCGAGCTGGGTGAAGTCAACACTCACAATGAAGTGGACGGAATGGCCGCAGGTTGTGATCGAGAATGACACTCTTTTGAGTTTTGCCAAGGTCAATGGATTCATGAAGGGGAGTCTTGGGAGACTACGGCTGGAATGGTTTGCGGAAGGGAGCGGAGTTGTGCTTATCAGTTCATTACGTTGTGGTTTCTTCTGGCTGGATCTTGGGTCCAAGGAGGTATTTGGGTGGTCCAAGGGTATTGGCTTTAATCCTGGGACCATTACTCTGCCCTACGAGATAGATTCATCATCCTGGGTTCGAATATTATGTAAATCCTTCTAATTCAGCAAGTTAAGTCAGTTTCCACCACCCTCATGCCAGTAATATGGCCGTGAGACCACATTCGACTTGATTTGCAGAGGAAAAATTAATTGTGCTACTTGTTCGCACAATGGACGCTTTGTATTTATGACAACAGATGAGGCTTCTTCACTACATCAGAAGCTCTTTTTTCATCTGATGTTTTTTTTCCTTTTTTTTTTCTATCTGAATTTTTTTTTCTTTCAACAAAACTTTCATGAATAAATAAGAATGATGCTTGTGGATCGTATCCCTTCAACTATTGCAGCAGACAAAGTTTCTTTACTACAGCAGAAGTTCTTTTTTCATCTGAAGTTTTATTTCCTTTTCTTATCGGAAGCTTTTTTTTACTTTCAACAAAACTTTCACTAATAAATAAGAATGCGCTTGTGGTTCGTATGTCTTTAACTATGCCAGCAGCGGCCCGATGACGCTCGTGCACTTCGTCTCCACCACACACCGACAGTCGTTTCATCCGCTCCCTCCTGCGCCGGCACCTGCTCTGGAACTCAGCCAGGGAACTCAGCGCGACAGGCAGGCCCCGGCCCCGGCCCTGGCTTACTCCTCATCCTCACCACTGGCAAGGACCACGAGCTGCACATCTTTTGGCAAACCACCGGCCGGATCCAAATCAACCCTCACCAGCCTCACTAAGGTCAATACGCCGGCGTACCACCACGATGGTGGTGGCGACGGTGCCTTCGGGCACCGCCCTCCATTTCCTTGTGGTCAAGGTGAAGTCGATGTCATGGAATGGCAAGCGTCACGTGCCATAACAGTGACCCCCCCCCCCCCCCCCCCCAACCCCCACCCCACCCACAAAAAAATGTTTTTTTTCCAATATTTTAGTTTACACTAAAAGCATTAATTATGTGATGTAGTTTCCCATTTGAAAGTATGCATCAACAAACTGTAATAATGCACATGCCTCTATCTGCAACTCCGTGAGCTCTGGCTCCTTCACCTCCAACTGTTCTAACCTCTTGCACATCAGATACAGGATGACCAAGGGCAGTGACCACAACATCTCGATGCTTCTGTGCACCCCTCTGGCTCCCATCAGTCATCGTCCCAAATGATGAACGTGCATGGGTTCACATGGAAGTAGATATATATTTTAAGTGGTGCACGGATTGTCAAGGAAATACATACCTTATTTGTAGGAACATGGATGGTGGATGAAGCTCATTACTATCAAGTTGACTTAAGTGATCAATAATCGTGGAGAATCTTTGTAAAATAAAACAAAGTTGATATCAGGAGATATGGTTGAATAAGTGTGATTCAGATATATCACTTTTTAAAGATGCCACATGTAGTTCATAACTAGAACAAAGTGTTTGACTTAACATGTAATTAATATGAAGAATCCTCTGAAAACAAAGAAGCCATCTCTTTGTGATACCAGTGCATAAACAAAGAAGCAATACACCGTTACCCGCGACTACACTAAAAATCGATAAAAGATGGCAGTCTGACCGACGATAGTACTGTTGCCAACAAAAGAAATCTCTTATTCTCAACTTGGATCTTCCAATCGCGATTATCATCACTAATCCTTGCGTGTCAGAGCCTGCTCTTCAGTCTCCACATTCGCCAGGAACTTGGCAAACGCTGCTCTTGACGATCCGCCATCCTTCCAGGCCCTGCCTCCACGTTCCCTGTGCGCAGCAACCAGCTGCCGGAGCTCGTCCCCTTGTGCGGACTCCATCACCAGCTTCACCTTCCTCGCCACTTCGTCGGCTACCACAAGTCCTTCCTTCCACCCGACCATCTCCACGCCGACGCGTGCCTCCTCAACAATGAACACCTTGTTGATCATCTGCTCGGCGTACAACGGCCAGCACAGTATCGGCACGCCTGCCACGATCGCTTCCATCATGGAGTTCCAACCGCAGTGCGTGACGAACGCAGCGGTGGCCGTGTGCCGGAGCACGTCCACCTGAGGCACCCATGTGTTGACCGCAACCAGACCACGGCCCTTGGTCCTCTCCCAGAAGCCATCAGGAAGTAGTAGCTCGCCAAAAAGATCTGGAGGAGCTTGCACAACCCAAAGGAACCGATGGCCCGACATCTCCCTGAGCTGCTCTGCACGGTGCGTACCGTCGCTGCCAAAGCAGAGGAACACGACGCTGCGGTCAGGTTGCTCGTCGAGCCAAGTGAGACATTTCTGATCACTTGCAGTACTCACTCCGGTTGTTTGAACCAACGGCCCGACGCAGAACGCCGGAGGCAACGCCTTGTTGGGTACGCAGCGAGGGTCGTTGAGAGCTTCAACTGCCCGGCTCTCCAATGACTGGAACGTGTTCACGATGATGCCATCAGCGTCAGGCACTCTAGCCCACTTGCTCAACGAGACCCTGTAGAGCTCGCTCTGCGGGTGTGCGTGCATCTCCTTGCTAAGGTGAGAAGCCGGCATGGGAAGCACTCCAAATAAGTCGATGGGAGTGTCCCCAAGCTCTCCGAAGCCTCTTGGGAACTTTGCACTCAAACAAGGGAGCTGAAGGTAGACGGCAAGAGACGTGGCACCGGAGGGGTGGAAGACGTAGGTCGGTACTCCGAGCTTTTCTGCCACGTCGAGGGCGTCGATGGAGAAGATGTCCACGACGAGGGCGTGCACGCGGTGGTGGTCAAGGAGAGAGCACATAAAGCTGTGGAGGTGGCCGTTGTACGATTTGATGAGGTTGTAGTGGTTGACGAGGAAGTCGTTGGAGGAAGCGGGCGGTGCTACCGGTCGGAACCTGTGGAGGGAGATAGATTGGTTGGAGGAGACGACATGGTCGACGGCCGCAGCAAGACATGGCGGCGTGTCGGGGCCGTCGATGAACGCCACAGAGATAGCGTAGCCGTGGTTGAGGAAGACCTTGGCCAGCTCCATCATTGGGACGAAGTGGCTAAAGGCAAGGCCGGGGTAGAGAACGATAGTCTTCTCCATGACTTTGGGCGCTAAGGTAACCAAGGGAGATGTTACTGAGTTCTGTCTGGTCCATGTTGCTCAGTATATATCGACCCATGCCCATGATCATTTTATTAATTATACTGCCATGCGTGGTCCACGATTGTTTGATTATAGTTTCTAGATAGGGCGTGATTTGTAAGCAGATACTCGACAAAACCAACTATAATAATAGGAAAAAAAAAGAGAAGAAACCGCAGTGATGATGACGAGCCACAAAAGGATTCGCTTGCATGTGGCCGGTCGCTGGGCTGCACTGCACACACATAGACCACCATTCATGCAGAGAAGAACGAGGCCGTCGCGTGCTGCTATGGGCTTGCACCCTGTGCCGCTGAGCAGCTTGGTAGCGTGTACTGTGGAATTGTTCACCATGTACAGGTCCTTGTTCCAGTCCTCGACTAGGTAGCCACGCAGAAGGGAGGGGACGAAGCATTTGCTACGACGGAGATGAAGACATCCATGGAAGGCTGGATCTGCAATGTGGCGGCGGAGTTCCTTGCATGTTGCGGCGCAGCGGATGACGGTGGCTGGGCCAGTGCGCCCCACGATCTCGAGCAGGAGTTCCGTCGGGAGATGGCGTGGTCTCGGCCGTTTCCTCGATCTGTGTATTGTGGCGCCCGTCATGGCTTGATTCGCCAGCAACTTGCAGGATCCGATCAGGGAAGTCAGAAAGTTTTGGCGGCGGCGCTGATGGGTATCAAAGATGAGGGACCAATTTTAAACTAGAGTAAAAGTTATGGGACGGAAGTTAGACTTCTTCCAAAAAAGAAAGGCACGTCCAAATCACAGTCGTTTCCGCTTGATGAGAAACATACCACGCCCGTATTGAACTTAATTTTTTGGCATCCAACAAGCCCAGAGCAGGCCCAGAGCAGGTAAAAATCGTAACCCTGTCGTGTCGCCCCTCTAACCCTCGCAGAACCTGCGATCGGCGGCTCCTCCCCACAGACTCACCGCGCCCAGCTGGAATCCAGGACATGTCGTCAGTGCTCGGAAGTCGGAACCGCCGCACCCTCGCGGACGCTCTGCAAAGGTACGTAATCCCCAAATCGCAACCCTCTTTGATCGATGTTGACTCGTTAATTTGGTTCTGATTTATGTATGGGTCGCTTCTTCCTGTCCAGATCGCCAGAATCCGTCATCCCCAGCGGTGCTTCCGGCGGACCTCCCGATCGAGGTGCTGTCACGCTGCGACCATGACAGCCTCGTCCGCTGCGCAGTCAGCAGCAAGCTCCTCTGCCGCTGCATGCGTGACAACCCTGCCTTCCTCCTCCGTCGCCAGGCCAGCGGCTTCGCCCCGTCCCTCTTCCTCGGTGTCTTCGCCGGCGGCACTACGTGCTTTTTTGCTGAATCCCCGTCGCCGCCGGTCATCTCGCACGAACCCATCCGCTCCTTCCTATCAGACAAGGCCCGCTTCCTCGGAACCTTCCATGACCTCTCGGCGTGCGGCGGCGGCGGGCTCGTCGTCCTCAAAAGGCGCATGAGTTATTCTAGTGTGGACCTATGCGTTTGCGACCCCATGACAGGCCACTACTGCTTGCTGCGATCTTCACTGGTTGAAGAAGACTGGGCGATCTCCGTCCTCAACGGCGGGGAGAACAATGCCGGCGGCGGCGGCGGCAGCAGCCCGTTCCGGCTGCTCGCCGCGCGCATGGTGTTTGACGGGTCACACTCACCCCCCAAACTAAGAAGCCACCTCTTCTCGTCACGAAGATCATTAGCAGCAGCCGTGAGGCCTGGTGGATCATGGAGCCCTGCCCGGACAGCTGTACCTCCACCATACCGCTACATGCATAGCAACAACGACCTTGCAGAACAACATCCGGTAGTCATTGGCCATGTGGCGCACTGGCTTTTATCGGAGGATATCGTAGCGCTCCACGCAGACGATGGGCGTGCAAAACTTATTACTGGCCCAACAAGGAAAACCATAGGTTTGCCCGCTTTGTTGGCGTCGACGGCAGACGGGAGGCTAAGCATGGTCGTCGCAGACCATGGATGGATATCCGTGCTAGTACTATTGTCATACCCTATTTCTGGAATATGTTGTGCATCCTGTATCAGTCCCTGGATCAGTAGCTGATACGCACAAGAACACAGATATGATAATCAAAAGCATACTTCGAATAGGTAAATAAGTATAATACCTGATATAGGACCCTTAGTGGCGGTATGGCAAGGAAATATCCAAGTCCAACCAACCAGCTAACGGTGAAGCCGACAGCGGAAACCTTGGCCCAAAGCCACAATCAAACTTGAGGAGCAGAACTGAAAGCCCAATCGTCGTCGTCTTCTACGAAGTCTTCTCCGACTAAACCAACAATCGCAAACGCGTGAGTACATAAGGTACTCAGCAAGCCCTACACTACACAAGGGTATATATATACATGCATACTTGGTCTTAGCAAGGAGGAGGCTATATGGTATATTTGCAGCAAAGCAAACTTTATGCAGGGTTCACTAAAGCAAGACAAGGATTCATAGATAAAACAGAGAATTGATTGTCAATATTTTAGTTGGTTGGCCCTGGGGGAGTATGGGCATTCCCGCCAGTTCCCAAGTTTTAGTTGGGCCTTCTGACCTCAAGGATCATACCGACCCGGCACACTTGCCATCACTTCCAAAACACGGACTGACTACAACCCACTCACACGCCAAGGAAAGAGAGAGGTGGCTAATCCATACGTGCGTAACAATAATGTGTCATATGCCGTGACAACGTCCATCCGGATGAATTTTACACTCTGCAGAGGTTGTACATCTTTTCCCACGGGCCACGCACCCTTAGCTAGAGGATACGTAACGCCTAGTCCATCTCCTCCGGGTAGTCTCACAATTCCACCACGAAATCAAACTCAGGGGCTTGTGACATGAAGGTCACATCTGGCACTGTACACAGGGTACGTCGTGCTCCTGTAACACATAACAGGATCCTGTAACACATACCAGGACGGGCGGCACTCCCGTAACCTATAGCGGGTTCCGCGAGCCGGATCATAGATACGTTTCCTATGTTCTTTTCCTGAGCTTTCGTTGCCTCGACTGGCCTCCAGATGGCATTTGCAAGAGTACCAAGAAGATAGGGTAGGTCCTTCCCATAGGGGTTCCGTGGTTGTACGAGAATCATTATGTTAAAAGGCGTCAGAACCGGTCCTTATATGGCCGGGCAAGCACCATATCCCACACTAGGGGCCTATAACACCAACAACAATTCACTAGTGGCCTTGCCCGCAATCCAACCCATCCCATCATCACCGTCACCATCAACATCATCACCTAACACAGTTGTGCTACTCCCAAACCCAATATATCACACACACCACCAAACTCATTTAACACAGTTGTAAAACATATATGTGTGTAAAGTGTAGCAATGTAGATACATTGCAGGGGTCCTAAGCATTCTAGTAGCAAGGTAAAAGTGCCATCATAGAAATGATGGAACTATCCTAGGGTTATCAAGGTGACTGGTAAACAATAGGATAAACAAGGATTCAGATATTAATGCCTAAGTAACAGACATCAATATCAATAAGCAAGTAGGTCCATAGCTACACAAGCAGTAAAATAGCAAGTAATGCATAATACTAGAGTAGGCTCTATAGGTGCATTGCGAAAACAATAGGTTCAATCATGATCAAGGAGATGTAGAGCTTGCCTTCACTAAAGTCTTCTTCTTCACGTCCTCGTAAACCGGGTCCTCAGATCCTTCCTAGAAGCTTGTATCTTCTGACTCTTATGTCGAGGTCAATGTGTTCAGTCCTTCGTCGAAGTTCGTCTTTGAAGCTTGGGTCTTCTGAATCTTCTTTGAATTCTTCTAGCTCTTCCTCGAATCTCACGTAAGCTAGCGCATAGAAATATACCGTATAAACAAACTACCGCAAAAATAAAATAAGATTGAGAAGAACCAAATAAGATCCAATTAACTCCAATAAGAACAGCTAGAATATTGAGGAGAGACAAAAGACACAAATCATGCATGATGCGTTAAGTTTTACTTAGGAAGGTGTTATTATCTTAAGAGAGGCTATTAGGGGTGATGCATCGAGCACTAGGGCTTTTGATGTAAATGAGGGATGCTAAACCATGACAAGTGCATGCTTGCATGTGTAGGTAGAAACGGTGTGTGTACGTGTTAGTTGTACATTGGCAGCATTACGGCTTTATATAGGTCGTAACCTATATAAAGGTTCATGCATCAAACGTACTAGTGCAAGGTGTGTCACTTTAATTACCTACTTATATTAGGTTATTAACTAATGGTGATTAGCTATTAATTAATTACTAAATTGATTAATTACTAAGATTAAGCTACTAATTATTTGTCATGAGCTAATCGTATACGGTGGTATGTGTACGTGATCATGTATGGCATGAATGCATGGATGCAAATAAAATACATAGCTCAATCGATAAGATCAACTAGCAATTAATAAGTAGCAATGAATAATAAATCCAGATAAGTTCAAATGAAAGACCACATATAAACAGGAATGATAAATCAATTGAGGCTTGGCGGAGGTTGTGGCTACCTTAAGAGGTATTAAGCGATGGTTGAGATAGGTAAGGCTTGGAGTTGAGTTGCGACACAAGGTATTAGGTTTTGAAGCAAGCGATACGACAAGATGGATTAGTTCTGTCGTTAAAAGGTGAAAGAGCATTACGACAAACGAGACCGATGCAATATGATTTGTCGATATGGGGTTTAGGGTATTAGGTCCTGAAGTGAGATGGCACAACGAAATTGGTTAGGTTCACGTTAAATCGTGAACGAGCATTTGTGACATGCGAGAGCGACGGTGTATGATTTATGAACATGAGATTTTGGGCATTCATGGCTTGTAGGTCTGTTATAGTGCTCCAATTTCAGTATCAAAGGGTACTACGCATTTCTACGAATGCGTGAGCGCAAGAATCGCTCAAAACGGAGCTACGGTTAAGAAGATATGATGGTTTAAAGGTTCTAAGGGCATATTTGCAATTACAGAAATATACCGAGGGTATATCTGGAATAACAGAGAGGTTATAGGGACTGAAATGTAAATACAGAAAGATTAGGGGCCTCGGTGTAAAAAGACAGGGGCTAAAATATAATTATAGAGAAGTATAAGGTTGTTTCTGTAAAAAGACAGGACCTAAACATGATTATTCTAAAGGTCAGGGGCTTATCTGCAAAAGTACAGGGGCGGGGGATTTTCTAGAGTTTCAGGATTTATTTTTCTATTGAAAAATCCGTCGACCATGTCCACGAGAGTCGTGGACCGGCCGGGGGCCATGGTCCACCGGTCCACGGTGGACCGATTACATAACCCGAAGGGGTATGTAATCCTGGCCGTCGATTTTGGTTTGAGCGGCTCAGGGCGAAGGGCGGGCGGCGCGCGGTGGCCGGCGTCGTCACGCATGGCGGTGCCATGCGTGGCTCGCCGGAGCTCGCCGTCTCGGCGCTCCGGTGGCCCAAAATTGACGGGGCTTGCACCGATGGAGAGAGAAGGAGACGGGAAGCTCACCTCGGTGCGTATCGGCGACGCGCGGTTCAGGACGCGTGGGTTACGACGAGAGGCAGTAGCGGTGTGGCCGTGCTTGATGCAGCGGGGCCTCTGGTGGCGGAGCGGGACGGAGCAGGAAGCCGGGAGGCGCGGCACGTCGGGGCGGTGCTCGACGGTGGGGATGGCGTTCGCGGCGCAAGGCGGTGGCGCTCGACGGTGAAGAAGGGCGGGCTCTCCCGTCGAGTTGCTGCAGGCCTCGGTGAGGCGCGGCAACACGGAGAGGCTGGCGCGTGCACGTCGCGAGCAGGTCGAGGCCAGGATGGTTGCCGACGTTGAGCTCGCGCGGCGGCGCGCGACCCTGCTTGACGGGAGCGGGACTTCGGGCGACGTTGTTCGACGAGGAAGGGTCCCACAGAGGCAGCGCGTCGACGCGAAGCTTAGTGGAGGGTCATGGGGACGTGGGGCTCGCTGTGGAGGGCGGATTTGGCGACGGCCGGCGATGGAGAAGAAAGGGGAAAAGCTCCGATTGGAGCTCGGTGGTGGTCGAGGAGGGCAGCGGCTAGTGGGGAAAGGAAGAGGAGAGTGTGGCGCACTCGGTCTTATAGGTGGACGAGAGGGAGGGGGAGGAGAGAGGCGCGGCCAAGTCGCGGCGGTCAAGGCTCCGGTCTCCGGTCGCCGCGATTAATGGCGATGGGACGAGAGACAGAGGATAGGCTGCTGGGCGATGACGAGGGCGAGGAGATGGCCACAGTGCCGACGACGAGATGGATCGGGAGGGAAGCTCACGTGGCATGGCGTCACGGCATGGGAGCTCGCCGGTCTCTGGGCGGTCGTGGTCGTCAGTCAAGGAGAAGGGAGGATGGGTGCTCTGCTGCGATGCGACGACACGAGGTCAGAGGAGTGGGCGCCCATTACCATGACGCGGGCGTGGCACGGCCACAGGAGGACGGATGCGACGGGAGTTGCGTCACGGCGGCATGTGCGCCTCTGGTGCTGGCAGGAGGAAGGGGAAGGGGCTGACAGGCGGGGCCCGCTGGTCAGTGAGAGAGGGAGGAGAGAAGAGGGCCGGGCTTTGTGGGCTGTGTTGGTGGGCTGAAAGGGAAGGCGCGGCCCATGAAGAATTCCTGGAAAAGGAAAAAGGAGAAGGGAAGCAGGCTGGGCCGAGAGGGAAGGGAAGGAAGGGTTTCGGCCCGAGATGGAGTTAGGAAAAAGAATAGGTTTATTATTTTCTGGGATTAAACATGGACTCAAATTTGAATGGGAATTCAAATTTGAACAAGGGGTTGGACAGATCAAACACACAAAATTAAATAAGTGAAACAAAAATGCATATGGTGAAATTTGTGCAAGTTTTAAATTCAATGGTTTTAAATTCAAGGTGAATTTTCCTAGAGTTTAACATACAATTATTTTAGTTTGTCGTAAATTCAAAAGTTCAAACTTTTACTGAATTTTAAATGGAAGCAAACTCTTGAGCACTAGTTTTATATTTAGAAAATTTCGTTCTCTAATTAGGATTGAATTTATTTAGTGTATTTTGTTTTAAAAATTTATGGCAAGGTAAGAGTGAGACAAAAATTTAAATTCGGAGTGATTTTTATTCTTTTTTATTTTATTTCGAAATTTGGGGTGTTACAACTATCATCAGAGGTGTCCAAGAACTGCTGGAAACTGCATGCAACAATTGTCAGAGAAGGGATCCTAGGGCCGGACCGTCCGATGAGCCTAAAATGTTTCGGCCAGAGGAGTGGAACTGTGGTCTTACATGTTGAAGGGACGATGGGCTTGGTTTTGCTCAACCTGGAGACCATGGAAGTAGCAAACCTGCCTGCCGTAAACCTGTCGTGGCCCTGGGCGTGCCAAGTCTATGAGACCGACCTGCCATCATTTGTTGCCAACCTCCTTGATGATCCCCCATCATCATCTTGATCGAGACATCGGTTTTAATACAAAATTTGTGAAGAGGGCATAACCTGTTATTGGGCTTTACAGATTGTTATTCTTCTCAAATGTCTAAATATCAGTCCATTGATTATTAGGGAAACCGTTCAGATTGGTATTTTTCTCTGCATATTGTGCCGGGATTTGCTTTTTAAATGAAGACAAGATATTTTATCCATGCTCGGACCCATATCATTTAAGTTCAAAACTTAGTTGCAAAATGTTGTTATCTGTTTTATGGACCAAGTAATTTTTCATTTTCTGTTTACATACTCACAAGTCGAAAAGCATCATTCTTTGCATGCAGTGGCGGATCCACCGGGGCAGCAGGGGGGTCTCGAGCCCCCCCTACTGCCCACGGCAACACGGAGCCCCCCCCCCCCCCCTACTTTTCTGTAGCCATGGAAGACAGAGAGAGATTGGAAGAGCAGCCATGGAAGGCCGAAGGTGAGGTCACAGGTTGAAGACGACCAGTTATTTGGTCTAGCTGGGCCACAACTTGCGCTGGAATTTCCTATGGGCCCATTTGAAAAAACCAGCATGTAGTAGGCCTATCATCTGTTAGTCAGCAAGCCAAGCCACGGCCAAAAAATCAGCCCGTGTTACCTCTGCAGTATGGTGCGCAATGGTGCCGATGCTGGCGCGTTGGAAGCCTGCAACGTCGCGGTAACTACGAGCAGGGCCTTTGTACTCACTACTCAGCAGAGCAACAAAGGGTCAATTTAGCATGCAACATAGGGACCGTGCAAGCGTGCAAGTTCCACCTCTAATTTGTCTACTTTAGCATGTAACTAAACATTAATGGCTCAATTTTTATAAATTAGTATACTGGCATACTGCATAACACAAGTGCAAATACCAAATTCAATAAGATCATGTACCTTTTCAATGCTACCAACACTATACTTTCAAGTAATACACTAGTAATGGCTTCAAATTTGAGACAACGCTATTTTTTTTAAAAAAAATAACTAGCATCAATAATGTATTATTTATTTATTTTTTCCTGAAAAATAATGTATTTTCCATGGTATATGGGGTAGCCGAAAATCTTCAGCCCCCCCTACAATTTTCGTCTGGATCCGCCACTGTTTGCTTGCATAGGCCTTTTGTGCTAAATCCTGTCGGGTATGTATTGATGTTGTTGCAGTAATAAATAATTCAGTCCTCTTCATCTGTATTCAATTGATTATTTAGGAAATATTCGAATTTGCATTCCCTCTATAAAACATTATATTCTATATTTCTATAGATGCTCAGATCGATGTTATTTAAATTCCTAACTTAGTAAATATTGGATACGTAGTCCGTCGCAAGTACGAGAAAGGAAATCTGAACCCCAACAAAAGTTAAATGCCTGTTTTACACCATATGAGTTGTAACCAATGTTAAATGCCTGAAACAGCAGACCTCTAGTGTTGCAAGACGTATTTGTGGCCGAGAACCAAACAATCACCTTATGACTTTGACGTGGGATTGTTTGGCAATGAACCAAACACACGTCCCTAATTTCTGTTACAGCTTATTAATTGGAATGTAATATCCTAATACGGCTGTTTGTCTGATGTCTCACCTGAACCACCTGCATCCATTCGCTGAACCAAAAACCCTTGGTTTATCGAAGCTTCTGTGCATTACACTCAGTTCTATCTCTCCCCACACCCTTTTTTCATGCTCGGTGTAAATATTCTGGTCAGCGCTCATTTCAATGAGACTTCACCATGTGGTACAACCAGATGGTTGAAAGAAAAAACACTTGTACATAATTCTTTGAACACTAACGTAGTCTCAAACTCTCAATTAGTTCAGCTCCTTAGCTTTAGCAAATGTTACTTACAATGGAGTGGGATTGGAGCACTAACTTTACAACATCCACAGAGAACAATGTTCGTGGGAATAGAAAAAATAAAGGCTCAGAATATATAAAGTAGGGCATATGATAGGAAAACGTCTGTGAGCTATGAGGAAGGGTAAACCTCGACCTAAAAAAAAAGTGAGGAACCGGATTCTAACACCGGTGGATGATGAATAAATGTGACAAACCGGGATTCAATCCTTGTCAGCTACTTGTCTCCCAAGGATAGTTATCAGGTGCTCTAGCACAGCTTAGTCCAAGAAAGGGAGAAAGAGAAACTATAAACAGTGTCCTTTTTCTCGGCCTTTAAAAGAGAAACTATCAGCGTATTTTGTCTTTATGGATCCATGGTTTGTTGCTGCATATGGCTTAAATTTGACCAAATGATTGAATTATTAGAATGTTTTACATAAAGATGGAACCCATGATGACAATTCTATCTCATAGGGGTAGCCAGCCCTGGAATGTTTGGACCAACCAAAAATCTCCCTGGACCCAAGATCTAGCCAGAAGTAACCACAACGTTGGGTGCTGATAAGCACAACTCCACTCCTCTCCCAAAACCGTTCCAACTGTACTCTCCCCAAGCTTTCTTGTGTCAATCCATTTACCTTGGCGAAACTCAGGAGAGCGTCATTCTTGATCACCACCTGCGGCTGCTCGTTCAAGTTTGTCGCGAGCTTTGATGGCACCCAGCTTGATATCATGTCGTTATTCGCAACTAGCACCATGGGGCTTCCATCAAATGTCTCTGTTGCAAGAAGGATTTGTGATGTCCGAGCACGGATAAAATGGGAGGCGCGCTGGAAACTCGGTGGTAGCTCCATGATGGTCACCAGTGCCTCCCCCCGTGTGTGGTGCTGGAGGACACAGTAGGAGTGGTCTGTATAGCACAGCCAATGCACGGTATCACCGATAACAAGGTAATCAGCTTGTCGTCGCAACCCGCTGCTTCCATGTTTGAGAGGACTTAAAACATCTGTGATGGGACTCCAGGTGCCTTTTTCCGACCAGAATGTTTGGATCCGGAGACAGCACTGCCCACGCCATGCACTACGTCAGGTCAGGCCTTTAGTAACACATATATGTGTTACTAAAGTTAGGAAAACGTGTTACAAAGACCTATAATAACACAAAAAATAAGTGATGCATATGCTGGTGTTACTAGAACAAATTTTAGCGTAACACATATATGTGTTACTACTTTTGAAAAAAATATGTTACAATAATAATATAGCAACACATGTGAATGTGTTACTATGCCTAATAAAATATGTTACAATATTAATGTAGTAACACAAATAAAAAATTCAAAAAATTAGAGGCTGCTAGGATTTGATCCCAGGACCTCACCTTCAAATTGTTGTTGAGTTTCCACTGCACTATACATGCATATTTGATAAGAAGTTATCCTTAATTGATTTTAATTTTTAAATTATTAGAATATATGTTACTATAACCCAAGAAAAGTGTTACTAGCCATGGTATGAAGGACGGGTTTATCCTGAGCACTTGGAAAGGTCGGACACCATGCTACCCGCGCCATCACCGACGACAAGAACATACGTGAAATCGCTACGGAACAACGGCCCGGGTGGCAGGGCTTGGCGGTGGCCGGTGGCGAGGCTGCACAGGCATAGACCATCATACACGCGGAGAAGAATAAGGCCGCGGCGCGCCGTTACGGGCCTGCACTCTAAGTCGTTGCGCAGATTGGCAGCATGTCGCGTGGTATTGTCCACCAGAAGGGCACGGATGAATCGTCTGTTATGACGGAGACGGAGGCAGCCATGGAAGGCCTGGTCGGCAATGTGGCGTCGGAGCTCCTTGCATGTCGCGGCGCAGCGGATGACGGTGGCTCGATCGGTCCGCCCCGTGATCTCGAGCAGGAGGTCGACCGGGAGCTGGCATGCTCTTGGCCGTCTTCCCGCTCTATGGATTGTGGCGTCCGTCATGGCTTGATTCGCCAGCTACTAGCTTGAGTTTGGCCGGCGGCGCTGACGCGCTAGCTACGTGCGCGCAAGGTATGGGAATATAATCCTTGTTGTGGGATGCACATGCAGCGTATCAGAACTGGACTCAAAGTGCGTACGAAGTATTTTCCTTCCAAAAAGAAGACATTGCATAAGAAATTTAAAATACCACGAGCATCATGTTCGATCTCGATACGGCTGCTATGTGCACCAGGAAGATCTAACACGGCTGCGAATTTATAGCAATCCCTTTTTTCAGCCTAATCTCCCCGGCCTTTTCTTTTTGTAGCGTCTGGCTGTTTTGTGTCTATGGAAGCGGCAGATCCTTAGCGCCACCAGTCATCGCCGCCGCTTCCGTTGGACCTCCTGTGCATGGTGCTGGATGAGGGGATATGAGATTGGCTATGACATCGTTTGCCATAACAGAGGAAAAGGCAGACGATGGACTCATATTATTTTGTTATAACACCAGTTCCCATTGGACTAGGAAAGGAAGTTCTAGAAGAAGCTATCCAACTCCGAGTCCAAGGTGTGGGCAATTTACCAAAGGAGTACCTTTCCTAGAAGGAAAGGAGAAGCTCCACCCCGCATATAAATAGTGGAGTACCCCAAGTATTGTAATCACCAGTTTATTCTGAATAATAAAGAAGAGGCTCCACCCTACATTGTGTCTTGTCTCTTGTCTACTTTTGTGAGTTGTTTCCTACGGTCGACAGTGTGTTACAACATATTTAACTGATGTAAAATGTTCACGGCAAACTAGAATATATAAATCACTCTTCTCCCATATTATTTGCATGAACTGATCCCTTTTCCCATACCGCCCCTTGTGCACATATATAGTGTCCAGACCTGATACGCTGCTCACATAATACATCCCCGTAAAAGAATATTTGATACCATGCCCTAGCACCCATCAGCGCCGCCGCCAAAACTTTCTGACTTCCCTGATCGGATCCAGCAAGCTGCTGACAAATCCAGCCATGACGGACCCCACAATCTACAGATCGAGGAAAAGGCCGAGAGCAGCTGGCCATCTCCCGACGGAACTCCTGCTTGAGATCGTGGGGCGCACTGACCCGGCCACCGTCGTCCGCTGCGCCGCGACATCCAAGGAACTCCGCCGCCACATCGCTGATCCAGCCTTCCATGGCTGCCTTCGTCTCCGGCGTAGCAAATGCTTCATCCCCTCCCTTCTTCGCGGCTATCTACTTGAGGACAGGGACGAAGGTCTGCACCTGGACAGCACCTCGGCAGACGCTACCAAGCTGCCAAGCGTCGGTAAATGCACGCCTATAACGGCGCGCGGCGGTCTTGTTCTTGTCCGCAGATATGATCCAGAGCATGACCTATGCGTGTACAGCCCCGCCACAGGCCGCAGCCAAGCCTTACCTCCTGAGCCAAACTTCAATGGTATATGCGTTCTGCTCGTCCGAGACGGCGTGGGCGGCGCAGTGGGCCGGCCTTTCCAAGTGCTCACGGTAAACTCGTTCTTCATCTCAGGTCCGCTATGCAGTCTGCAGATTCAAACTTTCTTGTCCGAGAAAGGAACCTGGGGGCCCCTCACCGATGTTCCAACTCCTCTGATGCACGGAGTCACCGGACTGCGACGGCAAAGCAAGCACCTTGTCATCAGCGATACTGTGCATTGGCTGTGCTACTCGGACAAGAAGTACTACGTCTTGAAGCTCCACGTCAGGGAAGAGGCAAAGGTGACCGTGACGAAGCTACCACCGAGTTTCCATCGCGCTTGCAGTTTCCCCACTGCCAGGCCGGCACAGATCCTGCTTGCGACGGACACGGTGGATGGAAGTCCCATTGTGCTCGTTTCGAACAACCAAAGGATATTGAGCTGGGGTGGGTCAAAACTCACGAGGAAGTGGAAGGAGAAGCCACAGGTGGTGATCGAGAATGAGGCTCTCTTGCCTTTCACTAACGAGAGCGGGTTGATGCAGGCGAGCCTGGGGAGAGTACAGCTGGAATGGTTTGGAGAGAAGAGCGGTGTTGTGCTTATCAAGACAAGTCTAAGGGTGCCTGAGTGGGATGGTTTGACCAGATGGAGAACGGTGCCCTTCTACTTTTGGCTGGATCTTGGCAACAAGGAGATTATTGGATGGTCTAATGGTTCCTGGAATGTAGGCTCTAAATCTGGGGTGTCATGTAACGTTGGTTGTCCTTATGAAATAGATTTGTCATCTTGGGTTCCAACTTTATGTAAAACCTTATAATTATCATTTATTGGTTAAACATGTACTCTCATCATGCCACGATGTCGAATTAGAAAACGTCTTATTTTTATAATTCACAAGCCTCTATAGTTTTCCCACAGACAACGCTCTTTTTGGTGAGACTAGAAGTGTTTTTTTTTTCCTTGCATTTGCAACAAAACCAGAGAATTATGAACACTGTTTGGCGAAGAAACAAGAAGACCATATAGAAAGTATCAGCAAATTAATGAGATCCCAGCTGCACCCAAATAGTGTACCTACACGCACAATGGGTGCTGAACATCAGAATGATTTACATGGAGCATGCAACGTCTAAGAAGCAGCAGAGTTATGAGGAGATAAAACAGAGTGTAAGGCACGAAGCTTGGTAAACAAAGGGGGGCCATTTTCGGGGTTTTGAGTTCTCTAAATCAAAGGGTGAGAGCATGCTTGTTCAGCCATTCAGGGACTACAGTCCGATTGATTGCACTTGAATTGAGAGACCCGCAGGCAAAGACCTCAAGAACGAATGCTGAAGGCTAGCTTTGGACAAGACCGAAGGAAGCTAGCTAGGTCCTCTTGTCAGTATCGATCCTAAGTGAGGAATACAATCCCATTTGCGAGCAATTGCCAAAACTTCATCGTGCAGACAACTAAAATTTACTTAGCTTTCCTTAACTGAATAGTACACGATCAGTACGTCTATGCATAATGTCTCTGCTCGTACACAAGATAGCATTAACTAATCAAAAGATGAGATTTTGCAAAATGTTGGAGTCCAAGTTGACAAATCCTCGTAGGGAAAGTACACTTTGTCACGAGGATCAATGAAACAACCGAGCATCTCCTTGGTCTGTAGATCCAGCCAGCGGAAACCACCATTGTTAGGCAAGCGAATGAGCACAACTCCGCTCCTCACACCAAACCACTCCAACCGCACCGCCTCTTTCATCTGCTGCAGGGTACCACCCACCTTGTTCTGATTGAGCTGCAGGATTATAGCGTCGTTCTTGATCACCAGCTGCGGCCGATTCTTCCAGATGCCAGTGGACGCTGACCTCGCCCAGGCAGATATCTTGATGCCATCTGCAACGAGCACAATCGGGCTCCCGCCTACCGACGATGTTGCGAGGAGGAGCTGACCCGGCACCGAGCAGGGAAAGTTGTCCGGGAGCTTGGTCATGGTCACCTGTGCGATGCCAACATGGAGTGTCAGGATGTAGTACGAGCTCTTTGTCGAGCACAGCCAATGCACGGCATCGTTGAAGACCAAGGGCCTGCGAAGTAGTCTCAGCGAGGTGTTCTGTAGTATAAAGGGTATCGGGATCCTTGTGCGGCGGCCCCATGCGCCGAGCTCCGAAGAGAAAGTCTGAATCCGCAGGCAAGGGCGGTAATTCGACAGCACCAGCTTCGCGTTGAGCACCTTGAAAGACCACCGGCTGTCGACATCGTTGTCGACCAGCAAAACGAACTTGCCGCAGAGCCTGCTGGGTCCGGGAGGCAGCGTCTCGCAGATGCCGGCGGCAACGCTGTACACGCGCAGCTCAGCCGGCGCCGGCGGCGAAGTCTTCTTGCCTGCGACGCAGACGAGGAGGAGCCCGTCGCGCGCCGCCACAGGCCGCTCACGCTCGCGCAACGTGAAGGGACAAGATCGCGGCGGGTATGGCGAGCGCCAGCACGAGGCGTGGAGCAGCCTGTAGGCCATGTACTGGTTCTTGCGCTCCCTGACCAGGAGGCTGCTTACGAGGGAGCGGACGAAGCGGTGGTCGGAGTGGCGGAGCCGGCGCCGGAGAGACGCTGCGCCGTCGTCGGTGATGTGGCGGCGAAGGTCCTTGCATGTCGCGGCGCAGCGCACGAGCGTGGTCGGGTCTGTGCGCGCCACGATCTCCAGCAGGATGTCAGGCGGTAGCGGACACGGTAAGGGCGGCGATGGCTCAGGATGTTGCCCTCCTCTCCTTGGCCGTTTAGATGGAGTCACAGCGGCGGCGGCTCCCGGCATGAGGTGACGCCCGGAAAGCGATAGGGTTTGGGAGGGCTTCGATGTGAAAATTATTTGTTGCTGGCCTGGCAATATTACATAATCTCTTGCGACTCGATTCCAGCAGCATTGGTCGTGTAAAGTCTGGATTGTTATCTTTGCAAAAAAATCCATAACGGCTTGTCTAAAAAAAAAAAGGGTCCATACGTTGTCGTTCTTGTTAGGTAAACTAGCAAATTGCCCGTGCGTTGCTACGGGAACAATGAGAATTTGTAAATTTAAATGCCACATATTTATGCCATTCCTACTTGATTATGTTGCACACCTCTCATGCATGGTCCCATAACCATGGGTTATGGGATCTACATGTAAACATTCTTTAAAAGAAAGCTAAGAGCAAGGTCTCCTTAAAAATGCTACAAGCCACTATGTAAGCTGGAAAGTTTAAAAAATGCTACCCAATCATAGATTCACATCTGAATATACGCTATTATTTTCATGTATTTGAACAGACCAAAATTGATGCCCCAATGTCCTTCATGTGAAAATATATGAAAAAAAACTTTAAATTAGAAAGCAATGCATCAACAATAACTGGCAAATTATAAATTTCTAGAAAACATTCTTGATTTGTTTTTAAAATTTTCATCTGCTCGTGCTAACATATTTAATAAAAACGTTGATTTTTAGGAAATTGAAATCTCATTGATTCATATTGCAGCAGGCCAGCCCAGTGCTATATTCTCTACAAGTCCAGTCCATATATTAGGCCCAGATTGTGTCTTTTTTTCTCTTAGCCGAACTAAACCAGGTAGAAGGGCCGAATTATTAGCTTGCAGCCCATTCCGCAGCCCGGGAAGGCCAATGAGGCATCCGCGCGGCCCAAGCCCACATAGCCACGGGAAAAAAGAAAAGAGATACCTTTGCTTTGGCGGGGGGAGGGGGAATCGAACCCGAAACAAGTTGGGAGCAAATGAATGCCCTTACCACCAGACCACGTTGCTCTTCTTGCATATGTTCGACTGGACTTTTATAAGAACAAAATTAAACATTTGAATTTGAATCGAATTCAAGTCAAATTCGACATGGACTCGGATGGCAGAGGTCTGAAAATTGAGGCTGACGACCTCTTTAAGACTCATTAAGTAGTAGAGATATACTACAGAAAACATATAGCATAGAACAGATGTCTCCTTTTCAGGCTATTAAGATTTTGCTAATCTCGCCTTTTTAACGACTGGATGTACACCCAACCATCTAGATTTTTCTTGTTCTCTTATAACCTTATCTATTTCGTAAAAATAACAGGAATGTTCAAACTTTAATAGAAAATTGTTCCAGCTTCATCAAGAAAGTAATATGCCAAAGGTGCATTTAATTTGTTCAATAAGAATGATCAAGAAATGCACTGGGCATTGGCGCCCCAGGGTAAGATCAGCGGAGATTTGGGTGGGGAGGAGCGGTGCCAGGCTCCGGTGGGAAGACATTGGGAAAGGGAAGTGCCGGGTGGGAAGAGATTGGGAAGGACTCGAGTTCCCGTTGAAGATCCCAGTGATGTGACTGACGAGGGGTATATTTGTCTAAGTAACGGAGAAATGTCATGTAATTTGGCAAAACAGTTGCAGACCAGAACATCATGTAATTTGGTATGGAGGGAGTAAATGTTCTAGCTTCAAAATAGTACATATGGACAAGAAGCCCGTGTATTGCAGTTTAAGAAAAAAGGAGGCCCACGTATTGGTTCTATTGGAAAGTACGAGGAAGGAAATCCGAACCACAACAAAACGTGCCCGTTTTGTGCCACATGAGTTATAACCAACGCCAAATGCCAAAATCTGCAATGCATCAGGTCAACAGCGCCGCCGCAACAAATTCTGCGAATCAACAAACAGACGCATGCCGTCGGCGGCAAGGAGCATAGGCTGCACGTCTTCAGCCCCGCCGCCAGCCGCATCCGGTTCGTCTCTCACCAACGGTACGACGCCCAGTACGTCTTGCTCGCCGGCGACCATGACGATGTCAACCGATGTCTCCGTCGCTTCCGAGTGGTCAAGGTGAAGTCGGTGTAGTGGAACAGCAACCATCGCGTTCTTGAACTTCCAACTTCGGATCATGGAAGATAGTGCCGTATAGTAGCGTCAAGGTCCCGATCCCTTACGTGCACGGAAGCTGGTTCCGGCTACAGCCTCTTGTCACTAATGGCACCTTGCACTGGGTGTGCCGGTCGGACAAGCAGTACTACATCGTCAAGCTCCATGTTGGCTCGGCAAATGTGATCACGACAGAGCTGCCTGTGAGCTTTCACCAGGAGTATGACAGCGCCGCTGCAGCGCGGAAGCAGCTGCTACTTCCAACTATACCATCACAAGGGAGCCGTAGGTTGTGTGTGTTCGCCGCCGACTGGGACAAGATATCAGTTTGGGCGCAGTCGGAGTGTGCTTCTTCCCGGCTGGACGAGGGAACGACAGATGGAGATTATTAAGCACGATCTGGTTACTTGGTTCAGATGGGACGACAGGCTAGCACGGGAGAGGATACGGACGGTTCGGCTGGAGTGGTTCTCAGACAGGAGCGGCTTCCTGCTCTTCGATGTGCCAAGCGAAGGTTAATTGCTTCTTGCTGTGTTTTCTTTTCAATTTTCTTGGACCAGGTCGTTTAATAAAGACAATAATGGTAAAATTTGCACATAGAAAAGAAGTTATCGAGAGCGCGTGTCTAATGTTTTTATTTTATTCATCACAGCTTTTCCACAGCCATAGCTATTTCAACAAAATTGCTTTCAACTTTTCCACAGCTCACATACCACAACAGTAACTTTTTCCACAGTTCACACAGCCACAACAACTTTTTTCACATCCACTTACTAGCTGAAAATTTAGAAGGAGCCATGGACAAATAAGCGGCAGCGACTGACTGCAGGTCGAGTTCATAGAGGCAGCACGGCCACGGCAGTGCCTCCTTCGTGGGCATGTGCACCACCTCTTTTGTCTCCAGGTTGAGCAGGATCCAACCCCGCAAGAAATTCATGGTAATCGCCACGGTGCCGCTCGTTGCGCCGAACCAATCCAAGCGGAGCCACCGAGGCGGAGCGAGGACGCCTTCCCTTACAATGGAGGCACGGTGTTCCCAGGTCCCAAGCTCCCCGAACAGTACCAACACGAATATCTCCATCTCGTCAGCCACGACCGTGCTCAGCCTCCGGTCCGCCGTCGATGCCAGCATAACAGCGTTGCATGGAACGCCCAACTGAGCTACTAGCTCACTTGGGCCGTTGATAAGCTCGGTGCTGCCGTCGTCGACGTGGAGCGCGAAGACGTCGTAGTGGAAGGTTCTTAGGGTGTCACATTTGAGCCAGTGCACGACGCGGTTGACGACGACAGGAGGTTTCGCATGATCGAATGTGGCGCCACTGGCTGGCCGTGGCACGCTGCGTAGGGCGCCCCATGCGCCGCCCGGCGTGAGCGCCGGAAACGGCTTTGTTGATGAGAAGACCTGGCTGTTGACAACATACTCTGCAGTACCCGTCCGGCAGTCTATCGTCTGGCCCACGGCGAGCAGCTGGAAGGGGAAGGTGCTGCTGCTGCTTCCGGCTGTGTCGTCGTCTCCGGTGACTATGACAATCGAGGCGCCGTACACCGGCGGTGGGAGCAAGCAGTGTTGGCCCGTCATGGGGTTGATAACGCACAGCTCGAGGGTGCGTCGTTCGGCCGCGTTCCTGCCTTGCCGGTGCAGGCGCGGCGGAAGAAGGCCGGGTCCTCCAGCATGATGCGGCAGAGGAGCCTGCTGCTGGCGGCGCAACGCACGAGGGTCTCGTTAAAGCGTCTCCGCTTTTCACAGGATCGAGTCGGTAAAGCGCTGATGAACAGACGCAACAGTACATCACATAAAAAGCACAAATTTGCATATTTAAGTTATTACAAGTCTTAAATGATTTAAAACACGAGAGTAGCACAGCGGAAGTCTTAACTATACCAAATCTACAACACTCGACGATAAGTGGCCGCACATCGAAGCCCTGCGATGTGGACCTGCTGAGGAACTCCACCAAGCAACAGCGGAAGCTAAATCTATACCTGCACAAAAACATAAAGAGCCAAACCTTGAGTACTAGTTACTCAGCAAGACTTAACCGTCAACGTGGCTAACTACAGCCGACTCCTAGAATGCAAAGGCTACAAGGGGTTAGGCTGACTCACTTGCATAAAAGCGCACTAATTACTTGGTCCTTACTTTCAAGTTTTAATTTCAATTAAGTACTTAACCAATAAAGCAGTGTTCATATATCTAGAACAGGTATAAGTAACAATACATCAACGGTGACAGTATATATAGCAATGTAAATAACAGTAAGGTAATAGACTAGCATCATCATCTCATCAATCATATCACACTACGATGTGGCGCACTGAACAAGGTTGCTCTTGACCGAGAGCGGCGGCATCGATGTACATCCTGCAGGAGAAAAACCTGATCACACGACATATGCGGCAAAGGCCACATATGGCAACCGTTTGCAAGGGTCCCCCTGAAGCTAGGCCGGATCCAACCCCTCACAAGAAAGGTACCTCCCGCCACGGTCCCCGTCCCAGACGTACGCCCCGTTCGGGAGGCATCCCTTCTCTCCCAAAATACCATGATAGAAAGGGCAGGCTTCCACCGCACAGCAGGGCAACTCGAGCTACTAAGTTTACTAGGCCCATAAAAAACACTAGCATGTGATCAGTACGTTCGAACTTGCTCAATAGGGCCAACAACGAACGGTCCTTAATCGACACAGACGGGGCTACACCACCGTGAAGGCCCAGCCTTCTCCAACCATCCTATACAAGCAATTCCCCGTCCGGTCTCAACAAATCCTAAATCCAGCTAGTACAATCCAGGGGTCCCTATCATGCGAGTGGGACCTACCACTCGACTTCTACCTTCCGCTAGCCACTAAACCTAGAAAGTTCTAACGTAACCTAGACCACATCTACAAAAATAGGACACAAGGTAGGATATGGAAGGGTAGTCCTAATGCAGTTCTAAGTTTTCACATCAACTCCTAATAAACCTAATGCACAATCAATTACTAGCCCCAATCAAGTGCGAAAATAAAATCCTAAATAGGGAGGCATGCACCGGGGCTTGCCTGGCTCAGGAGCTACGCTAACAAAGTCAGCGGGGTCAGTGTCCTGCTGTGGCTGCTCCTCCTGCACCTCCTGGGTCTGCTCCTCGGTAGCTATACGTCATGATAAGGAAATGCAAAATAGGTGCAATAAAATGATGCAATTAGGATTTAATTACTTAACGGAACAATCATTTACATTATTAAGGAAAAGGAAATTCATTAATTAAAGCGGTGAGGTTCTGCTGTGAGTGATTAACTTTACGTAATTTACTTTTATCTGAAGTATTTCCTTTATTGCCTTTTGTTTAAGTTAATTACTTGATTTAACTTAAGTTGATTAATTGGTTAATTAAATTTCAAAAAATCAGTTTAGGTCCAGTGGCATTTTCCTGGTAAAGAGTGCCACCGGAGGTAATTTACAGTGAAGGTTGATAATTTATTGCAATACGTATTATTTACAATAATTTAAACAATGCAGAACACGATTTAAATCATAAGAAAATAATTTGACATCATATGACAGTGGAAAACTGTTCTGTACGTGGGTAATGAGTTGCTTAACAAGCAGACCAGAGTTCATGATTTTAGGAGCAACAGGAAATTTAATAGGATTTAAACAAATCTTGCAACATTTATAATTTTACAGAAGACATGAAAATGATTTGAAAAGGATTTGAAAAAGGCGGACCAGTCAGATCTGGGCCACACGAATGGCCACAGGGTCTCGGCCACAAAGGATCTGGACTAGCCATAAATCGATCCGGCCACTCGTGCGCGAAGACACACGGTGGGCCACAGGGTCGACCACACCGGATCCCGCGTGGCCACACGAGATCGTGCCCGTGTGGTCACCGGTGTGGTGACTGTCGTCGCGCCGGAGCGCGGCGGTGCGGCTCGCCGGAGTGAACTCCGGGGACGCACGGGGTCCGCAGCTGGCACGGTTGAGCAGCGCGTGCAACGGGGAGCTCACCTTGGTGGCTCGGAGCGGAGGGGGATAACCGGAGCAAGGCGGCGACGAGCAATGGTGGGTAGCGGAGGTTCGGCGACGACGAGGGCTCGCGGTGGTCGACGGGGAGATGCACAAGTTGGTGCGCCGGCTTCACAGAGGTGACGTGCACCTCGGGGACCAACACGTTGGCGACGAGGATGGCCGGAGGACGGAGTTCACCGAAGACGATGCGTGGCGGCTCGACGACGGTGATGGGGAAAAGTTCAAATCTGACGACTCGAGCTGCGGATTCAAGTGAAGGGAGGTGAGGGAGGGCACGCGAGCGTGACGTGCTTTCGCGGGTGCGATGAGATGGGCGAGAGGCTCACCGGAGTAGGATTATTGCTCGGTGAGGCGACGAAGCTCGGCTTGCCGGACTTGGAGAAGACAGCAAAATTCGTGCATCTCAGCCCGGGGAAGGAGCAGATGGCTCCATCTTGAGCTTGAATGCGACGGGGCGGAGCTCTAGGCCAAGAAGCTCGGCCGGAGTAGCTCCACAGTAGCAGCACGATGAGCTTGTGGGCCGGCAATGGCGAAGACGGTGGCTAGGGTTTGGGTTTGGTAGCAGAGGAGCGAGGGAGAAGGACCGGGAATTGAGCGGGGGTCGTTTTGAGCTCGTCCGCGTCCGGGGATGGAGAGGGCGAGGGCGGTGGCCGCGCCGTACATCGGCGGCCACGTGGCGTCGCTCCTCCGCGCGCTGCAGAGAGAGGCGGGAGGATGACAAGCGGGCCCCACAGCATCTTTTCTTTTTCGCGATTTATTCAAACTTCAAAATTCCCCCAAACTTGTGCACAAAAAATGGACTAGTAAACGAACTCCAAAATTGGCAAATTTGGTACCCTTGGAAAGCTTGTGAAAAGTTATATCAATTGGCCAACATGCACATCTGGAATCCAAAGGGATTTCAAATGTAAGCTGGTCAAAGTTGGTTACTTTTTAAGCTTTGGGGATTTTATTGGGGCAGTAGATGAATTTAAAAAATTATCAAAAATTCTCCAAAATTCTTATTTCAGAAGGGCTATCCACTGGTCTTTTTGGTTGCTCAAGTTATTATGGAAAATTTGGAGTTCCTTCAGAAGCTTGGATTTGAACATTGCTTCAAATTTGAATTTCGAATTTAAACTTGATTTGCTTTGTTTTTGCTTATTCAGTTCCTGATGTGTGTTCTGGCTGTCTCCAGTGACACGGGGTGTCACACTCGTGGTCGCAGCACGCCAGCACCTCGCGCAGGAGGTCCCGTGGAAGTGATATCGCTGTGTGCGCTGCCGACAACCGGAGCAAGCACTCGATGGGCTCCACGGCAACGACGAGCCGATCGATGATGAGAGAGGCTGAGTGCGCGGCGTCTTGCAATTCTTTTTTTTTCTGGAACAAAACATAATGCGTGAATAATCTGATCTATTTCTAGGCAGGCGCATAATTGAGTTCCAGTTGTAGCTTCTCTAGCCCCCGTCTCCGATCGAGATACCGAGTGGAGATCGGCTTAAGCCGATAACTAGTTTTGGAGCCCGGACAAACATTGACCTTTGCATAGGAAGCAAAACGACGATTTCTATATGGAGAAAATTGGATGAGTCTAGCAAAAACTTATCCCACTGATTTTGGTTCTGTGGATTTAAGGGAACTTATCGAACAGCTTGGCCTTTATACATGCGAGATAGTGAAATATTCTCCAACATTCCTACTATTGCTGGACTTTCTAAAAAATTGGTGGAAATAAGGGAGCATCGTACCTATGATTTGGTCTGTCCACTTTTCATGCATGTACTTGTACTTCCTACAGATTATGAAAATGTATTTGCGTAAACCCAAACTTAATTATTGGCTACGTTGAGAAAAAAGAAACGAGGTGATAATTACCAATGAGGTTTTGTTGATTGTTTCATGAAAACGATTGAACGAAGAAACACAATGACTACTCGATCTATTTATTTTTTCCAAAGTAAGGGGGTTTTATTAAAATATGAATAAGTACAGAACCCTTGCATCAATTCAAGACTCTCAGAGACGAATAAACCACAAAAAGACATCTAAGCATTTGACTTATCCTCAACGTAACTTTTTCGATTGATGTTGCCAAAACGCAAGAACCAAATCGAAGCCATGACCTCTTTAACGCCGATGAGGAGACGTCACACTTTGTTGATGCTACACGATCCACCGCCTTGAAACTTGTCAAGATGGATCCAATTCATTGAACTTATCAAGACGGATCGAATCTGGCGCTGCGTACAACGTCCCATTCGCCTCCCGGCATGAGTGCCGGCCGGAAAAGGCTCTGTGGCTGAGAAGATCTGGCTGTTGACGATATAATCATCACCCGTCCAGCAGCGGACCGTCTGGTCCACGGTGAGTAACTGGAAGGGGTTGCTGCTCCCGGCAACATCATCTCCGGTGAGTATGGCAAGCAGCTAAGTTTTTGAATTTAAATAATATGGATCCGAGCATGGATAAAATATCATGTCTTGATTTAAAATGCAAATCCTGGCACAGTTTGCAGAGAAAAATACAAATCTGAACGTTTTGCCTAACAATAAATTGACTGATATTTAGCCATTTGAGAAGAACAACAATCTGAAACTCCAATAACGAGTTATGCCCTCTTCACAAGTGATGCTTTTCGACTCGAGTATGTTAGCAGAATGAAAAATTACTTGATCTATAAAACGAATAACTACATTTGGCAACTAAATTTTGAATATAAATAGTATGGACGCTAGCATGGATAAAATATCAACGTATTTGTTCAAAAAGCAAATCCCGGCATAATTTGCAGAGAAAATATATCCCATTCATTCACTGCATGTGTTGCTGCTGCTGATTAACTTCGAGTTACACGTACGGACGACATGCTGTACGTGCTGCATGCGGTTAATTCGGAGCCTGTTCCTGATCTGCGCGGTTGGTTCTGGAATAATTCTGGAATAATAAGGTTATGTTTGGATCCTTTAGCCATCTAATTTTAGCCAACTAAAACATTAGCTATCTATTTTTTTAGCCAATCAATTTTAGGAGGTACTTGTTTGGATCCCTGACTAATGTCTCTGTCTTTTGTACCTTTTTTGCCTTTTTTATATGTTTCTTGCCTTTTTAATATATTTGGGCTCTGTTTGGATCTTCTATACGGCTAATTTTAGCCTACTAAAATATTAGTTAGTTAATTTTTTAGCCAACTAATTTTAAAAGGTACTCCCTCCTTCCCAGAATTGTCGTCGTCTGGCAGAAAATCGCGAATCCCAATGTGTGTGTGAAATTACCCTTCAGCCCTCATTAATCATCGCACAAGGGGACACTACAAGCAACTGCAGCTCCCAAGCTTTCCCAATTCCCCCACCCCGAGCAGCACCCCACGCCCACCACCGCGTAGCTTCCAAGCAACTGCAGGGTCGTTGCCTCCCAGCTCGCCGCCGCGGAATCGAAGGCCAAAGCCATGGAGAGTGGAGGAGTGGGACAGTGGACGCAAGCGGGGTGGATGGCTTGCTGATTAGCTATGAGCAGCTCCTCCGCGCAGCTTGCTTCCATGGAGATCGATGAGGGGCCGTAAGATCTGGTTCTATCCTGCCGTGCTGGAGAGTGGTGGAGAGACCGAGAAGAGTCAGGAGACTCAGTAAAGATTAGTATTTTTTTTTTAGTTGGAGGAAAGCTGGAGCGGGGAACCGGGACAAGACAGAGGCGCAGACGACAGCCTTTTTTGGAAAAAAATTTGGTTCTAAAACGACATCTTTTTAGAAACAGAGGTAGTACTTGTTTGGATCCCTGACTAACATCTCTGCCTTTTGTATTTTTCTTGTATTTTTTATGTGTTTCTTGCCTTTTTTATATGTTTAGTCGATTTTAGTATCTTTGAGGTGACTAGGGGCTAAAAGTTTAGGAAAGAGTGGCCTAAAAGTTTATGAGATTTTAGGAGGCTATGTTTGGATTCTAACCGACTAAAATTAGCCAGCTAAAAGTTTAGAAGGAGAATCCAAACATAGCCTTAGTCGATTTTAGTAGCTTCGAGGTGACTAAGGCCAAAAAGTTTATGAGGGGGTGGGCTAAAAGTTTAAGAAATTTTAGGAGGTCATGTTTAGATGTAAAGTGATTAAAATTAGTTACTAAAAATTTAGGAGGTCATGTTTAGATGCAATGGCAGAGGAGCTTGCTGCTGACTGCGCAGGGAACGAGGGTGTCATGGTCGCAGCGTGACAGCACCTCGATCAGGAGGTCCGGCGGAAGCGCCCCTGGGGATGACTGATTACCGCGACCTGGATATATAGCAACCAGTGACCCATAAATCAGAACCAGAGTCGTAAGATTTTACATACCAAACGAATCAACATCGAAAAGGATTCGCGATTTGTGGAGATTACCCATGCAGAGCGTCCGTGAGGGCGCGGCGTTGCCGAGCACTGACATGTCCTGGATTTCTGGGCACGGCGCAGAGGATGGGAGCAGGACGAGGACGATTCTGTGGGAAGGAGCCGCCGATCGCAAGTCCTGGGAGGATTCACGGGGCGAGAGAGTTACGGTTTTTACCTGGCTGGGTATATATAGGTACCCTATATAACACTCTGGGTGTGAAATAATATTTCACACCCCAGCCAACCCAGCTTGCCAGTCACCCACCACACCACTGAAAACCCACCTAATAGCCTTGGTTGGACCGGTAGAGAACCAGAGGGAAAAAAAAAACCAAACCAACGCATCCTTGGAAGGTATTAATTGATAGTTAAAGCTTTCCAAATCATCCACTAATGACTGCTGTGATTTTGGGTATATATTGGGCCTGGACCGAGGTGTTTTCCATTTGCAACCATCGATAATTGCTCATTGCCATCCCGTCGATCACAACGTGGAGGTGCTGTTGCTTGGTCCCCGATGGCAGATGCGATTGCTTCGTCCCCGTTGGCGGCAGCTGTTGGTTCGTGACTTGGCATGGTACGCATCCTGAAGCTCGCCCCCATAACTAGGCTTCCACATTTGTACCCTGTCCGGATCTTGAAATTTTCTTTTCCACGCCAACGCCAAGAAGGCACCATGCAAATTGCAACCAAGAAATCGCGGTAGCTGATCAATTTACCTGTGAGTCGAATTGCATCTCCTTCCATTCCATAAATATTCTCGCGATCTAATGAAAGTCTTTTTGAAGATCAAAAGGCTATTGTTCTGCCGAATGGATTAGCGCAGAATCCCAACATCAACAGCTCGCCGGAAGAGCTGCACCACCAATTGATTTTGGGTGTCGCCTGGTTGATAGTAGTGTATTAGTGCGCCAGAGAACCAAATAACATCGGTGACGGCTACCTTCGTCGATCAAATCGACGCCATCCGGCCATCACATTTATTGGAACAAAAAAATATTCATAAATTTCTGCTTTTCTGTTTGTGTATGTGAGAATTCGAGGTACGTGCTTATACATTTAGAGACAAAATAGCACGTATTCCATCAAATGCAATAGATTAAGTATATTTCAGGTCCCTTCCATTTCTCATCTGTCTACTAATCCTGTGTGTGCCATGCAGGAGTGCCGGTGCAGTCCAGAGCGACGGAGCTCATGCTGATCTGACATCCGCTTCTGCAAGGTACGTATCTATCGTTATCCTATTCATCGATGGTCATTCTTTAATTGGAATGTTCTTTTTTTTCTCTTATCGAGGTTTCTTTTCTGTCCTACTAGGTATTTTTTCTTCCCCCGGTTACAACGCTGCAGAGGAGGTCGCTGGTTTAGGGAAGAAACCATTTTTAGTGCTGCATCAATGCAACGATGCCGATTAGATTTGGTTCTACGGTTGTCTCCATGAGTCCAGGCCATGCGCAATCATACTCTTTGTGTAGCTCTGCGTTCTGCTAGCTTTAAGGACCCCAAGTTGTAAAATGCTTGAACCAAATGTAATCATGTGACTTCTCGGAGGATGAGCCAATGTACTATATATTTTCCAGGTTCTTGGCATATGAATAAGTTTTACATTGGTATTTTTGTTATCCACGTTGCAAGTTTTATATGAAAGAAATGTACTTGTTTTTGTGATTTGAATATGTAACATTTTACTATCACACACGATGGAAGATTAAAGACTAATTTTGTTCCAACTATAAATGTTCCATTATAGTTGCCACTTTTCTTTAAAAAAATTTATGACCACAATGTTTGCATTTTATGATCATAACTGATGAAGACTGGATTTGAATAGAATCTCTTATGACTGTATATAAACATGTTCCAATATACATGCTTAAGAACGGAAGTAGTAAATTTGTAATGTTTGAGAGTGTTATATACTTATTTTAGTTCAGTTCAAGTTCACGGACAAGCATTTCTTTTCATATCGAGGGGTTTGTCTAGTAGAATGTTGATTGCAAATAAGGAGAGGGGTCGGAGGAACTACAAGGAGACTAACTAAAGTGTTTGTGATCAGCCTTAGCTAAAAATAGCTAAAATATTGTTATTTTAGCTCAATTAAAGTTCACGGAGAAGCATTTCTTTTGTTTTTCAGGATTTTGTGATCAGACTTTATTTGTCTTTGTGATCTTACACTTGACATTTTACGATCATAAATCAACAAAATACAATTTGGAGTTCCTTAAGGAAAAGAAATTATCTCAACTTTTTATGATGAGTGCTGAAGGTTTTTACGATTACCCCCTACTCTTCAAAAACCAAAAAGAAAATAGCTAAAAAAAATCTGCAAACACTGAAGTCTTTCTATTCAAATTTTTATGCTAAAACTATTCAGGTTTTTATGATTCAACCATGGTTGGAAAATATGTTTAACTTAGCAGGAATTTACAAAAAAAATGGAGATGTAAATTAAAAAAATTGTGATATTATTAGCTGTGTGTGTGGAGTGATCACATTTCTTGAATTAGAACTGCTTTGTGCTGTGAACATTCTGGTGCCATTGCGGGGGTAAATACCTGGCTAATCAAATAGAACATTGGTTGCAAATTAGGAGAGGTCTTTGATGAACTATAAGAAGAGAGAAAATTGGAACTATACAATTAAGGATATGATGAATCTTGGAAGTCAAGGACGGGATAATTCAATTTACCATAATGTAAAAATAAATATATAAGCTATGACGGATAAGAGGGTTGAATGCTCTGGATCCTCCAAGCAAAAATACTAGTTGGTCCCAATAGCTTGTCTTCTTGGCACAAAAACATTATGATATGAAAAATATACTTTTTGGATACAACTTTTTTCCCGAAACAATGCATTTATTTTTGTGATCTCATGGGGTAACATTTTATGATCACGCATGGCAGAAGACTAATTGCAAACCCAATCTGTCCAAACTGTAAATGTTTGAAACAAGTTGCCATCTGAATAATTTATCATCTTCGACTTGCATTTTTTTCTCAAAGACAAGAATAAGGCCTCACTAAATTTTTTTGATACAATTTTATGAAAGTAATATCTTCCAAACAAAAAGAATTTCTTTGTATACAATTTGTGAAAGCAATATATTTGTTTTTGTGATCTCACTGAGTTGATTTTTTTATCATACACAATGGAAGACTAATTTCAAACTAACTATGTCCTTCCTGTAAATGTTTGCAAATGTTTGCCATCTCAACATAATTTGTCTTGTTAGAGATGCATATTTTTAGCTCTATAACAACCACAGTCTTATGAAGATTTTTTATGATCACATTTTGATATTTTGTGCAATCCAATTGGTTATAATTTATGATCATATAAGGTCATACGGATTGGTTTTGAATTCAGCTGGTTGCTGCATGCTAAAGCCATGTCCTTTTCCTTTGCTCCGTAGATATTTAAACCAATTAGTAAACATTTTACGATCACAATGATTGATTATTAAAATCGGGGATTATTTGTCATAAAAAAAAGCACCTTTGGAGTGGCGCCAAGAGTTGTATGGTGAGCTGCTGGTCAAAAGAAGAAAACTAAGAGGGTGTCATCAGGTAGGAACACAAAGAGAATTCTTAAATGCATTTGAAGTTTTTATGATCTGAGCTAGCAGTTTTTTATTACCAAAATAATATGATCATAAAAACTATTTACTATTGAATGTTGTTGATTCGGACTGAAAAAATTAATAATTCGTTCATATGTTTTTTTACAATTAAATTCACTCATGTTTTACATTTACAGATGTTCCCCTAACACCAAGGTTCTAATATTTATCTCATCAAAAGTCTTTCACGTTTTTACACTCACTAAGGTTGCAAAAGTCAACCTTGTAAAACTAGTATCTGAGCAAGCAGTTTTTATTACCAAAATGTTGTGACCATAAAAACTATTTACTATTGCCAAATACATATGAATTTTGTTGTTTTGGATTGAGAAAATTTAAATTCGTTCATATGTTTTTTTACTATTAGATTCACTCATGTTTTACGTTCACACATGTACCTCTATCATCAAGGTTCTAATATTCATCTCATCAAAACTCTTTCACGTTTTTACACTCACAAGGTTATAAAATTCAACCCAGATATTTTTGTAAATTATATGATCAGATGTGCCGAGAAATTAGTGTCCCAAATCCTCTTTAACCCAATCGTAAATATTTATTTTACTGCACACGTTGTCATCACGAAATTAGGAGCTCCCAACTTTCTCTAAATATTTTAACGTACTATGGTAACTACGACACTACCAGAACAATTTGCGGTTGGGCATTCCAAATATTATAATGCCTTCCAAATTTGCCTTAACACGTGGCTCAATCTGCTCCCAAATCCGGCAGCTCAGCATGATTAAGAAAACATTAAACGTGGACCAACCTGGAAACAAAGAGAGAAAACCGGCAGCTCAGCATGGGGTTTTTACTGCCGCATGGGCGGGTCCGGTTTGCTTGCTGGTTCAGTAGCAGATTGGGCGGGCTGCAGCCAGACAAGTCCCGGGTGTGAAATAATATATCACACCCTGAGTGTGAATTAGCGCTGCCCTCTCTCTCTCTCTCTCTCTCTCTCTATATATATATATATATATATATATATATATATATATATAGCTACCTATTATTCTATAGCTGGCTACAGAATAACTTATTTTGTGGCCACTTCTGTATCGTAATTTACGACATTCGTGTATAGTGATTTACGATATTTTGGTACGTGATTTACTATAGTTTTACCATGGTTGATTTTTCAAAACGTGTGTGAACGCTGATATCGCAAATTTATTTAAATTTATCGTAAATCCGTGATAAAATTATCGTAAAATTGTTTTATCGTAATTTACGACGTTTAACTATAGTGATTTACGACAAATTTGTCATGTGTTTTACTAGACTTTTGGTGTAATTTTGCATGCGACACGTGTCCTTGACCATGATGTCGTAAATTTCGTTTAAATTGTTGTAAATTTCAATCAAAACAGAAGTGACTATAGAATAAGCTATTCTATAGCCGGCTATAGAATATACTCACCCTATATATATATATATATATATATATATATATATATATATATATATATATATATATATATATATATATATATATATATATATATATATATATATATATATATATATATATATATATATATATATATATATATATATATATATATATATATATATATATATATATGAGCCTCGTTGACGTCGTCTAGGACAGCCCGCACCCACTGCCACAACCTCCTTCCTCGCACCTTGGCCTCGACGCGCCGACCATGAGGAGCAAGGTAACCTCGAGCTCCATCCATCTATGGCTACTGCTTCGGATCGATCGATGGCGCGCGAGCTTGAGCGCCCTTGGACCTGTCTGGCCACGTCCCGTTGCGAAGCAGCTGGTTTTGGTGGCTTGCCAAGAGCAAGCGACTCCGGAGGTTGCTGGAGAGAGGGAGGTACCGTGATCCAAGTTGTTCGGAACTCGTCTTTCCATGCACCTGGAAGCGACAAGCTCAACTCAGGATACAAGGTTCCTCTATTTTCGTGATAGAATGAAGAATCTCCATTTTCATCATGCATGCACCCAACTCGATTATTCGAGTGGTGCTGAGTTCAATTTGCTTGGTACTCCGTAACAAAATTGATCCCTTCCTGGCCGGAACAACTGCAACGTGTGTCAGATGAACAGGGAACGACACAAGTTCCCACCGTGCGTAGCCACGCTACGTACTCCTATTAGCTGCCAGCTTGCTAGTACTACAGTAAGACAGTGCCTAAAATATAGAGGACACATGCAACCTCTTGCACCATATACAATCTTACACGGAGGCACAACTTGCTAATAAACATTATTATTACTTGCAGTAGAATTTACAACTCAAAGTCAAACACTCGACGAAGTTTTTGCATCTACCAATGAAGGCAAGCAGCATCATGGTATAACATGCGCATGCAGTTCAGAGAATTTCATTGGCCCGAACTTGGAATCCGTTTACTTCGAGAGAAATTAAAAATGAGACCTCGTAAAGACTGAGAAAATGCCATCCATAAAAATTAGCCTGCAGCACAGAGGATAGAATACAAGCACGAAAACACTATTATTACTTGCAATAGAATTTATAACTCAAAGTCAAACACTCGCTGTAGTTTTTGCCTGTACTGACTTCGCATCTATCAATGAAGGCAAGCAGCAACATGCTATCACATGCGCTTGCAGTTCAGAGAATTTCATTGGCCCGAACTTGGGATCTGTTTACTTCGAGATAAATTAAAAATGAGACCTCGTAAAGACTGAGAAGATGCCATCCATACAAAATTAGCATGCAGCAAGGAAGATAGAATACAGGGATGAAAATTGATATAGTGTTTTCATCTAACAGCCACCAAGAGAGATGACAGAGCCATTGCAACCATCGCTTGCTTGGTGATGATATAGCAAAAAGAAAAAAAATATTGCGCAAATTAAGAAATTATCGAACTCAACTTCAATAGGCTTATCACCATACCACGTTTCAATAGGCGACCCACGGTGAATCGCTAAGGACCCTTCCACCATTTTAGCCTGAGGATGTTCGAGGAATTTCCTTTTCATGCAGCCCGGCAAAATTTCTATTTGAATTCGAGAATATTTGGTTAATGAACAAAGAAATTCCTTGACAATTGTTTTTGGCCAAAAACGTTTTCCTTTCTTTTGTGCTTCAACTATTATAAACAAAAAAAAATGCTTATCGAATGCATGTTTTCGCTGGCGGTCCCAGATCCTCGCTTGTATTCGGGCAATATGTATTCGTAGCATTATCCACGGCAAGTCAAATTAAGGACCAGAACCAGAACATCGAGATGATAGGCTGCAACTGCAAGGCCTCCTCCAATAGATAGTCATGTACTAGCTCATATGTCTATGAGATAGGGTACGAGACATATCTTTCCAACAGTTAGAGTCAGACACTACCTCTTACGTCTGTAGAAGCCCCACACATTAGCCTCACATGATCTAGAGATTGTGGGTGAGACTATCTCTTGAACAAGAGATAGTACTTATTTCTCTCTAGCTACGTGGCATCTCTATGAGCTAGCTGAGATGGCACCATTGTTCGAGGCCAAGTACCTCGTGAGAGAACTGTCTCTGCGCGCGCGTGTTTTTTTCGAAAGAGAAGTGTTTTTGTTTGTGTGTGTGTGTGTGTGTGTGTGTGTGAGAGAGAGAGAGAGAGAGAAAGAGAGAGGGGCAGTCTCACATGGGACCTACATGTCAGGTATATTAGGGTGAACTATACAACACCTTTCCTCATTAATCATAAAACCAGTTATTGGAACATCCCAATAATAATTTTTAGGAAATATTTTTTTAGGGAACCGCTGTAAATGCTCTCAGTTCAGGCATCCACCCCGCATCTCTCAGTTCAGGCATGCAGTATGAGCATGCACGTGCAGTTCTGGGTATTTGCAGGTCCTAGGTACAAATTTCATGGCAGAACTTGGGATCCGTTTACTTCGAGGCAAATTAAATACAAAGACCTAGGAAAGGCCATCCATAAATGGCTGCAGCGCGGAAAATATAATAACCCACAGTATAAAACATCCGCTACTGAAGAAACAAGTTTCTGCCCCCCTCATCCTACCAGGACCGGAAAAGGCCCTGAACTATTATATAGTCCCGGGCCTAACGGTCATTGGCGTTGAGGACCCTATTAGTCCCGGATTTGTACTCCTGAGTTCGGAAACCAGGTCTATTAGGGTTTCCCAACCAGGACTATACTCGGCTTCTGTAGTAGTGTTACTTGGCTAGGCGTATTTGAAATAATATTTAAAATATATTTTGCACCTGGCAAAAACTTATGCAGTTACTTTCAATGCAACAAAAAAAATCACCCGAGGTTATTTTGATGTAGTTTTGGGAAATATCATTTGTATGCAAATAATTTTCAAACATTTTCAGCCTCTCATTCTAACAAGATTTGGAACAAAAAAAAATAAAACTCTTTTTTTTTGACAAAAAACTGTAGGGGAGTTCCCCACAATGCCTGCCTTTTCCATTAAAAAAATACAAGCCAGAAAAAAGATTAATCTACTCTACTAGGCTATCGCTACCTATACTACTCTCACTACTACAAAACATGCATTTTGTAACACATATTTGTAATACAAGTAAGAATGTGTTACAAAAATATTTCATAGTAACACAAGCATTTGTGTTACTGAGTGTGTGTTACAGTTAATTATTCTAGTAACACAAAAATTGTGTTTCAAGTATTGTGTTACAAATAAATCAATGTGTCTAAACATAGCAAGCCTCGAACTTATAATAACACAAATAAATGTTACTGTTATGTGTTACTACAAGCCATAGTAACACTTTTCTTGGGTTATAGTAACATATATTCTAATAATTTAAAAATTAAAATCAATTAAGGATAACTTCTTATCAAATATGCATGTATAGTGCAGTGGAAACTCAACAACAATTTGAAGGTGAGGTCCTGGGATCAAATCCTAGCAGCCTCTAATTTTTTGAATTTTTTATTTGTGTTACTACATTAATATTGTAACATATTTTATTAGGCATAGTAACACATTCACATGTGTTGCTATATTATTATTGTAACATATTTTTTTCAAAAGTAGTAACACATATATGTGTTACGCTAAAATTTGTTCTAGTAACACCAGCATATGCATCACTTATTTTTTGTGTTATTATAGGTCTTTGTAACACGTTTTCCTAACTTTAGTAACACATACCTGACCTGACGTAGTGTCTACCTAAGGAAATTCATACAAGTATACACACAGGTATACAAATTACATACATGAAAAAGAAAAAGAAAAAGAAAAGGAGAGAGAGAACGGGTTGCACCAGCTGCAATTACTATAACAGATTTAACCATGATCTGATAGCTTGGTGATGACTTTCATTAATCCTATACAGGTGTAGAATGATTTCCTCCTTGAAAGCTTGCTTCCACGAAGCTACACTAGGCAGCTTGTTTTCAAAGATCTTGGCATTTCTTTGCTTCCAAATAGTCTAGGCAGCAACCGAAAATATTTCCGTGAAAAATTGATATTGAAATTGCTGTCTTTCTAGTATAATCTTCTCATGTACCTGAAGGTCATCATCCCAGATGATTCCAAGGCAGAACCAGCAGTTCACACTAAACGGACACTCTCTCTCTCTCTCTCTCTCTCTCTCTCTCTCTCTCTCTCTCTCTCTCTCTCTCTCTCTCTCTCTCTCTCTCTCTCTCTCTCTCTCTTTGTGACCACACTAAACTGACACTCAAAGAAGAGGTATTCACATGTTTCCTCAGCTTGCCTCGTACATAAAACACAATTATAACCAGATTGCAACACATGATTTCTTTGTCTCAACATATTCCTGGCGTTTACTCTATCTTTGAGTAGAAGCCATATGAAGAATTTAATTTTAGGCATTCATTTGCTTTTAGAATTCCAGAGAAAAGGAACAGGACAGGTAACCCCCTGAAAATGATGTTGATAAAACTTGCTTGCAGCGTAACTTGTTGATCCCCATAAGTAGGTCCATATGTCACTATCAGCATTATCGTGCCAAATTTCCTCAATATCATGTTGCAGCTGAATCAATTCATTATACGCCTGAGTTGACAGAGGTAAATAAAAAAGCTGCTCAAAGGAGTCAGCCTGCATGGCCTCAGCCAGAGAAATGGTTTTGTTCTTGGCAAAGGAAAACAGCCTGGGATACTCATCAGATAAGATTTTCATATTGATCGTATCATACCAGAGGAAAATTGTGTTGCCTTTCCCAATGATACAGACTGCAATTCCTCTATACAGTGTATTCAATCTAAGTACATCCTTCCACCAAAAGGAGCCTACTTCTCTGGCATGTTGTAGCACTTCATGTTTGTAATATTTGTTCCATATCAGAGTCACCCAGGGTATATCTCTGCTATGTAAAATTTATCCAAGTGTTTAAGAAGAAGGGCTTTATTCTGCAATCTCAAATTTTGGATACCCAAACCACCTTTGTCTTTAGGTAAAAGTACCTGATCCCATGCCACTAGATTGGCACTCTTCTTTTCTCTGTTATTACCTCTCAAGAGACAATCCTTCCGAATTCTGTCCACCTCATCCACCACTTGTTCAGGGAAAAGCAATATACACATAGCATAAGTTGGAGTGGATGTTAGGACTGACTTAATCAACTGTACTCTACCAGCATAATAGAGAAACCGAGAGCTAGCTGTGAGTCTTCTCTCAATTCTGCTAACAATTGGTTCATAGTGACAAAGTTGAGGCTTAGTTGTACCTAGTGGCAGTCCTAGGTAGGTGAAAGGTAAGCTTCCTACTTGACAATCAAAAGTTGCAGCTAAATGTTTCATCTTGTCTCCTGGAATATTGATTGGAATCATCCATGATTTTTTTATAATTAACTCTAAGCCCTGTTGCATCAGCAAAAGAATTCAATATACTTTTCAAAAACAACAATTGTTGTGCACTTGCTTGCATGACTAGAAGTGTATCATCAGCGTATTGGACGATTGGAAAATTGATATACTGTTCTTGTGGTATTGGAGTACCCAGTAATCCTTGCCTGTAAGTCTTGTTAATAATACTTTGTCGTAGATCAGCCGTAAGAACAAAAATCAGAGGGGACAATGGGTCTCCTTGTGGAACCCCTCACTTACACTGAAATTATTGCTTCCCTGGCACTCCATTTAACAAGACTGAAGATGTACCTGAACATAAGATTTCTAGAATCCACTATTCCATTTTTCAGGGAAATTTTTTGCCTGCATGATCTGAATAATGGCCTTATACTCTAACATATCAAAAGCTTTCTCAAAGTCCAGTTTGAGCACAATTATTTCTCTTTTAGACTGATGAAATTGATGAAGATACTCAAAGGACCAGACAAGACAGTGTTGAATTGTCCTTGTCTTGATAAAACCATACTGATTTAAATGTATGCATCCCATGATTACGTTTTGGAGTCTATTGGCAAGCAACTTGGTAATGATTTTCACTGAGGAATTTAGAAGAGATATTGGCCTGAAATCACTAGTAGTTTCAGGATTGTCTTTCTTCGGCACAAGTGTGATGAAAGAAGAATTTATACTTTCTAATCCCACTTCATGGTTAAAGAAATCATCACATAATCTGTAGAAATCTTCTTTGATGTCATCCCAGCAATGCTTCATAATTTGCCATCAAATCCATCCGGCCTGGAGACTTGTCAATGGGCAGGTGTTTAATCACATCATCTATTTCCTCCCTTGTAAAAGGTTCACAAAGTTCAGAAAGATTATCATTTCTCTGGAGAATTTCCTGTAAATTGAAAAGAATTGTTGTTTCTTGAGAAACTCCCATTCTATTTCTGAATGTGTTCCAAAAGAGTGCAGCCTTCTCTGCACGCTTAGTGACCATCCTGCCATTCTCTGTTTGAATCTGAGGTATAGCGTTCCTTCTATTGGAGTCAGTATCCATGAAAAAAAAAAACTCTTGCAAAATTAAAAAGTAGGATGTGTTACAGTGTAGTGAGGGAGTATGCATGCATCTAGTTCGAACGGGTGGAGGTGACCAGGAAGGAATATAACATGCACATGCAGATCTGGTTGCACCTCAATATTAAACGGAGGCCCAATGTGCTCCTAGCTAGTTTGTAGCTAACTCTAAAAAAACTGGGTAGAATTTAGTTCTCAAAGTCAAACACTAGCAACAACTTACTATATACACGCATGTACTTCGCATCCGTACGTTTACTTTGCAGTTTAGCGTATTTCCAGGGAGTGGTTAAAAATTTCATTGGTGCAGAGTTAGGATCCGTTTACCTGCAGGAAAGGAAAATAGTCATATGGCCTCCTTGGCCGACTGAGTCGTAGATGCCATCCATAAAAGGCCTGCAGCACGGAAGATATAATACAGGGATGATCTAGCCATTACTTGGATCTAACCACCCTTCCTGACAGATGACATGGTAGATCTTGATCCAACAAAACAAATATCACGCTGAAAATAATATCAAGTTCAAGATCAATATAAATAGTATGACAGATATATACTGTGAAAGGTAATCTCCAGCAAATACTTTGTACTTTTACCCTTCTACTATTTTAGCCTTAAGATATTAGCCTGGGAACTCACTTTACATGCCACCCCAGCACAAATTTGAATTTGAATTTGAAATCATGAATGTTTGTTTAGTAATCTAAGAACTTACTTGCCAATTATTTTTGGCAAAACTTCTTTGTTTGTTTTGTGCTTTGATCGATCAAATGGGTATTTAATTTTCACATGCCGCGCATGCTACTCTAGCATGTAGTTGGGTTACATGCATATGTACGTACAGGACCCACTTGTCAGCCGCTTGAATGCCAGCCAAAGACAGAGCTGTTTGTATATTCATAGCATTATTCACGGCAAGTCAAAGGATCCTTCAAATTTTCTGCAGCCACCTTCGTGAATCCCAATCCTATAAAAGGGCACATATTTAGACGCAAACTGCAGCAAGCTTCATAGATCACCACCAACTCCAATCTATAATGGACCATCCTCCGGGACAAGGTGCAATAGGCTCTGGTAAGCTCCATAAGTCCCGTATATGCTTTACCATCGAGGTGCTAGTTAACAACATACATGAAAATGCACTAATAATACTCCCCTTTTATCTACCAGATCCCCAAGAACATACAATCAACAGACGGATAGTTCCCATTCCAGCAAACGAAACTCCTCTCCCGGAAGGAGAACATGAAATCCAAGGTATGTCTCCTACAGGTTTGGCAACACATATATTCTAGGTTGAACAAGAGTGTGTGTATATATATATATATATATATATATATATATATATATATATATATATATATATATATATATATATCCTGAAGATAATTCTATTCCCTCCATTTTTAAATATATGTAACCTTTGATTTTTTTTGTTACTTTGACCATTTGTCTTATACATAAATATTTGTGCAAATAGCTAAATGTATAAGTTAATCTTAAAGTGCTTTTGATGATAGATTTAACAATATACATTTCACATTAAGCAACTAATTATTTTTATATATATTGTTGGTGAAAGTTCAACAAGAAAAATCAACGGTGTCATATAATTAAAAAGCGATGGAGTAGTATTTAGTAGATAGAATTAGGGCCTCTTTAGTAGGGCTTCTTCAATGGCTTCTCCATTGACTTCACGCGATTTTCAACAAAAATGGGTGCTTCTCCTTAAAAAGAGAATGAAGCTCCACCCAAAATAACGGTGAAGCAGGAAGCCACAAAATAGTAGCTTCACCGATTTCTCCACCCTCCTCTTTACTTATTTGTCTCTCAAAATAAGAAAAAACTGCAAAAGAAGCCATTTTGCCAAACATTTTAGGCACAACCGCACACACAGCCAGCAGAATCATTTTTCAAGAGAAGCCAAAGCCGAAGCCGGCACAGCCACAACACTACCAAAGAGGTCCTTAGTAGTCTATACGGTGAAAAATTCCCGCTTGAAAGGAACATGTGCTTCCTTCCATTTGAATTAATATATAGAAACAGTTGGTGTTAATTATGGGACGATTTAGAGAAGTGCCTCATCATAATCAGGGGTACTCTAGTAATTGTTTCGATTGTTAATCACATTCCACCTGCGGATCACGTCAAGAGCAGCCCGGCTGCTCGAGCCACTGGGTCGACCCTCTCAGATTTGATCATGCATCGTGGAATTACCATCATCTCGTTTTATTCTAGTACCTCACCCACTATTTATTGGCACCAGTCCACAACTCATAGGACCTTTTAGTAGGTTCCTTTCATGCATGTTTTAACCGATAAATCTGAATAACCTAACGGTTATTATAACATCCAGGCACCATAAGAGCATGTGCAACCGTGGCACCTCTCCTAAGGTGTTAAGGTGGGCCCCACAGCACTCTTTCCCCTTAGCCGGTCTGTTAGCAAGTTGAGCCGTATCCCTTAACCCCTCTTACTAGGTGCTAACCTGGTTTAAGCATTTAAAGTAAGCTATTATCTATACCTGGCTACATAATAAGTAATTTTGTAGCCCGACCCAGCGACCGAGCCAGGCTAACCGTTCCATCGAACCATCCGTTCTACTTCCGGATGTAGTTACTCTCACTTCAAAAAAACACTATGGGTATATGTACATACACATTTATCATTTTAGGTATGTACACATACTTGAAATAAGATTTCTCAAAGTGATAACCATGAAAAAATTTGTGTGGAGCTCAGATTTTTTTTGCACCTTATTATATATCGCGTTTCCTGTATAGAAAAAGGGGCATGTCCAAATACTTGATGTATCCTCATATAAAAGAAGGAGTATGTCCACATACCACTTTTAAACATAAAGTATGCGTACATAATTATTTTTAAAAACCCCAAGTATGAACACATAACTCTTAGATTATGAGATACAAATATGGGAGTAGTTACACCCGGAAGTAGGAAAATATTATTTTTAATGCAAGCTGCACACGGCAGTTTTGAGCTTGGCAGCGGGGTAAACTTTTGCACCGGGGCTCCGTTTTCTGGCCTAGCACGGGGAGCTCTATCAGTTTGCCTCGACGCTATTTTATCTCTCATGTGGCGCTGCGTTAGCTGTGGCCGATGCACATGCTCTAACAAATCTCAGTATCAATATGTAGTAGATCTAGGCAAGCAAAAGGTTATTATGACTTCCAAGCACCATAACAAATCTTTGTATTTTTTTAAATCAAAACAGGAGGGGAGCCCCCTACTGATTTCATTTTCCATTAATATAGACAAAACTGTACAGAAAGGAAAAACCAAGTACAAGGGACGTATGCCCCAAAAGGAAAAAGTTATATGTTACAGTTGGAAATTGTCTATCCAATCCTTCAAGGCAGCTTCAGCACTGACGTTAATAAAAATCTCTATTTTTTCCTAAGAATTCTCTGTATTAATATAGTCCTCATTTTATACTAGTACTAAAAACAAGATTTTGTTAACACTAGTGCTAAAAACAAGATTTTGTTAACACTAGTGTTAACAAAATCTTGTTTTTAGCACTAGTACAAAACCAACCTTTAGTGACGGAGCCCTATTTACAGTAGTGACGGATGCCTTGATTTCCGTCGCTAGAGGGGGCTGAAACCTATATTAGTAGCGGACAAACATAACGTAAGCACTTGAAACAGCGTCCGAAACACACCAGTGGTGGGCCTGCTGACGTGAGCCCGTCCGCCACTGGTGTTTATTTACCAGTGGTGGGCTTGCTGATGTCGTCAACTAGTGTAGGTGGGAGAGTCCATTCTAGCCCATTTCAGCCCAAAACGTATGCTTTGATATAAAATGCTTCAACCCTAGCTTGTTCATTTCCACATAGTAGTGGTGGAGCTGTTGTGGTGGGCGTCTTACCCACCACTGCAGGCTTTATTTGCCCGCCACCAAAGGGTTTCATTGTACTAGTGTAGAGCCTGACCTTCAACAAATTTTGTTTGGAGTCCCATCTAACCCTGTTTAACCATAAAAGAACTTCCATATATAATTAACAGAAACTAGTACCATATTTTTTAGAAGGCTCGTTTTTTATTATCTACGTTCAAAAGCAATCGTCACATTTTTTAAAATAAAAGAAAGAGGGGCCATTGACCAAGGCATCCTTGAATATGGAAGCCACGTATAGAACTCTGGCCGGCCAGCTCCCACCGTGGTGCTTTTACCTCTTGCTACATCAGAAATTCCTCATTGCATATCCTTTTCAGCGCTCCTGCTGCAAACCTCTGAAACACATGAAGGCTGCTCACTAAGCTCTACCATTAGCGAATCGTTCCGTAGTTTGTCAGTGATGGGCTTCACTACGTGCGATGGCAGGGAATACGACACTTGTTCGCTGGAGTTGGCACTATTGCACCACAGTTCCTTCAATGGGTTCGCAGTCATTGTTTCGCACTTGCAGAGAGACGATAGAGAAAATGGGAAAAACGAATGATGACTGATGCAGTTTCCATAATATGATGGAGTGCAGTCATCTGAGCATGGAAGGCTCATTATACTATACAGTCCAAACAAAGTTACTCGTGAACATATTTGCAGCAGAATAACCACCTAAAACGAGTTTTGATAAATCTTATTAGTACTTGTTTATATTATTAAACCTGGCTGATAGTTTGGGAGATGCAAACAATCACATAGTGATTGAGTAGAGTGAATACAAGTGCACATAGGTGTACTGGTTGTTAGTCAGGTCTAAACGCTTGATTATTAAATTGTGACCAAGCTAGGGACTCACAAGAGCAACCAGGCTAAAATTACTCCGATATTAATTTTGTTTGGGGTCTATATTTTTCCTTCTATTTTCTAGCTTTGTTCAAACGGCAGTAGATCTGGTTCTTGCTGTCAGATACTCGCCACCCCCTCTATCTTGTCATTAACGTCTATTACTATGGGCCTAATATATACTCCCTCTGTTTTTTAATTGTTGACATTCAGACACACACTCTAATATATAGTCCATTTGTAGCTCATTTGCTTTGTCTGAAACAAAATGAATATAAAAACAGAGGGAGCATATTTGCTAGCGCACATTGTTGTTGACAAGGTGATCGTTACAAGATTTTAACTAATTAACTAAACTCTCATCAATTTCTAAATCAAGAACATACTAGTATGTAAAAAATAATAACTGGAAAATTCACATCCATTGAGATTACATGAACCTAGCACAAAAAATTAATTATAACTGGATCCATAAAAATTTATTTTGTAACTTGCAAACCTCAATAGAAATCTGCCTTAAGTGGATTGTGGTTAGATTTGAACTGGGAAACTGGGATACTACCGGCCCCATCCAAATGTGAAACCAATTTAATATCATGTATTATCAGGCATCACAGGATCTTTATCTCTACCTACATCCAGTGTATGGATTTGGATTTTTTGTCGGAGAACCTTAGCTGATAATTTGTTTGAGAATTCAACGGATATATGCAGAACTGGATTTTTTGTCGGAAAGCCTCAACATGATGAAAGAATGTATGTTAGTTGGAAAGCCTCAACATGATGAAAGAATGTATGTTAGTTTCGGAAAACAATTGATGGACATACATTGATGATTTCGTTATCGATTCATTTTTTTCTACTCGATGAGTACTTGTTTCAAATTTGGATAAACTTTTGTATTGTCAAAGTAAACCCTACATATGAAATATTTCTAAACGGATTGAATAGTTGTCAAGCAAAGATCATATACATGGCAATTTATGACAGCTGCTAATTGTTGGTAACAACCTTTATAAAGAATAACTAATCTCGTATATATCATGGGACTTGCTTGCGTGCATGCAGGTTTTATAAACTATATAAATCAAGAGCTCGCAGCCCTTGGAGAAAAACTTCGAAGGCTTCTACCGGGTCAAGATAATCAATCTGGAGGAGAACCTGCAGTCTGCTTCGATGGATTGAAATTGTTCGCTAACGTTTTCCGTGCCTCCGGGCCTTCCCAGGTGAACTTCATCCCCATGCATGTATCAGGACCTGCGCTTAATATTTTGCAGTGTGAAAATTAATAGCATGAAATCACTGTCTATGTGCATGAGACGTATAGACTATTAAACTGGTAGGTCTGGATTATATAGACGAGGGAGAGACATGAGTGGCACGTACGTAATTGATGAGTGTACATAATATTCTTACTTTCGTTTGAGGAACACACAAAAAAAACATTTTGTTGTCTATGTGCAGGTTATAGATTACCAGGTTGTCCTTACCTATGGAACCAACGACCAAACTCAACCTCCACCAAACTATACTCCAATAATGGTCAGGAGCCTCTCTCACGTGCTCATGCGCAACAGAAAACAAATTTCTTTCCTTGACATGTGATTAGTTCCCTGTTTGTACCAGGTTGACCTCAACAATAGGTTGCCCACACCAAACTGGAGCGCAAATGTTTTCCAAAAGGAGAACCCTGGAAACAACAACGTCTAGCCGGATGATCCCTCTTCCTAAAAAACAAAAAGGCTTAAAAGGTCAAGAATCCATTGTTTCTCCAAGCGGCGTTTGTGTCTCGTTTTATTAATGTCATCGTGATATCGAACCTCGAATAATCCCTGCCTCCCGCGGGACAGTAATTTCACAATTTCGTCAACATTACGTTCCTTCCTCCCGGAACGTACGTACTCAGGGTTTTCGTTCCCTTTTTAATGTACACTTTGCCATGCTGATGGCTTTCTTGAGAATAATATTTTGAACGTTTCTAAGCATGCATACAAGTTCTGATCCAAATTACTATTGTTTAGCTGAAACTTTGTCGGGGGACATCAACAAACTATCATCTTAGGCTCCGTTTAGATGTAGATATTGGAGACCTTGGCATTCAATTGGGTTGAATGCCAAATCAACCTGGTATTGGTATTATGTTACAATACCAAATCCATTGTTTGTATGTAGTTAGAATTGCTAGATGGAATCAAAGAAGGTGGCGAATACCAATTCATGTTGGATGTCCACACCGTGGCATTTGATTCTGGCCATCTTCTTCGTCTCTGCCACGTTGGCGGCGGCGCACGCCCAGGCCACCGACACCTCGACGGAGAAGGCCGCCGGTCATGAGAAAGAAGAGGCTGCCGGCCATGAGAAAGAAAGCACTCGCCCGGAGGGAGGCAGGGGAACGGCAGCACGTGAGTCATCCAAGGAGCGAGGCAGGGGAGGGCGGCGTAGCTCCTCCTGATCCGGCATGTCGGAGAGCCGCCGTGGAGGAAGATGGAGGTAGCCCATGGGGCTCGCATTCGTGAAGAGGGGGCAGGGGATTGGCGGCGCGGTGCTCACTGCGAAGGGAGGCAGGGGAGGGCGGCGCGACGCAGCGCAGCGCTGCAGGAGAAGAAGGGGGATGGGGAAGGGGATGCCGAGCTACCGGAGATGGGGAAGAGGGTGCTCACCTCGCGCCCGTCGCACACCTCATCTCCAATTCTGCCCAATACAGAGGGTCACGGCTCTGTATTGAGGTCGAGGGGGTGCGTGTGTGGCAAATACCGCTTCGGCATTGAGGATGATTTCCAATGCCGAATTCTAAACCATCCAAACAGCAGCATTTGGTGTTATTCAATGCCAATTCCAATTCTGGACCCTCAATGCCAACATCCAAATGCAGTGTTATAGCATTCACTACTACAGAACGCCTCAAGGATGACATGCCGATATAGATGATAAATAATACTATCTTACTACAATATATCATTGCAGATGGCTGCTCCAGTAAATGGACACGTTGTTCCCTCTGCTTCTTGTTGTTGGCAGACGAGGTAGCGCATCTGGTTGCCACATGTGCACTCGATGATGCGTAGGTTCTCACGCCTCAAGACGGGCCTCCGGTAGCCATAGAAGCCGGCATCACCGAGACCGTTATGCCGTAGCCATTTGGAGTGCAGCAAGTGCGAGTAGAGATGACAATTTCACCCGCGGGTGCGCGCGCGGGTGTTGTTTTCTGCCTGCGGGTGGCACACGCCCTGACCCGCGAATACTCGGAAGCCGGCGCGGTTTTTTTTCTCTCACTCGCGGGTGACCCGGGCCCGAAATATTAGCACACCCCAAATGTCCGCTGAGCGCACCATGACTATCGAAAGCCCAACATTGATTAAATCCTGATGCCGGCGGCCCAGGAACTCGTCTCAATTTCCCAATCTTGTCTCGCTCTGTTCTCTCTCATGAAGCGGCGCCGCCACTCCACACGCCGCTACTCCGGATGCCGCCACGGCCCGCCGCACGCGCCACCACGCAGCGCGCGACGTGCTGTGGACCACGCTGATGACACATGCTCGCGTTCAAGCCCCTGACCGCAGCATAGAGATCGCTCTCACCCCCCGCCGCGACAGCGCTCTTCTCCATCATCGCCATGGCCCAGCACTGGCTTGGCCTAAAGCAAGCCTTCGCTCCTGCCGCATTTCTGCTGGAGAAGAGCCCCCATGCGGCGCCTGTCACTACAGGAAACCTGAAGTTTGCCGAGTGCCAGAGGCACTTGGCAAAGCAGCTTTTACACTCGGCAAAGAGTTTGCCGAGTGTTGCACTCGGCAAAGGCCTTACGGCAGCCAATTCTCGGCAAAGCCGAGTTTGCCGAGTGCTTTTTATCGGGCACTCGGCAAACATTTCGCCGAGTGTCGCAAAAGCACTCGGCAAAATAAAGGTAAGTGACGGAGGGAAACGGCCGTCAAGGAGAGTTTGCCGAGTGCCCTGACGTCAGGCACTTGGCAAACTCCCAAGGTTTGCCGAGTGTCAGGTCTCTGGCACTCGGCAAACTCCCTCTGTTTGTCGAGTGTCAGGTCTCTGGCACTCGGCAAACTTTGGTCAGTTTGCCGAGTGCCTGTCCCAGCACTCAGCAAAAATTGGTAAATTTGCCGAGTGCCTCAGGTTTGCACTCGGCAAAATACTGAGGCACTCGGCAAAAAAAAATCGCCAGAATGCAATAAAATATTTAAAATCACTGCAACCTGGACCAAAATCACACCAAATCATACATATATGCTCATCATCATCATAGACACATACACATCACCACCATCATCATCACAGGCATTTAAATCATCACAACACATAGAAATCTCCATAAATACATAGAAATGGTCCAAATAGTGATAAACCAAGTCATCGACAACCACAAGCACAAGTTCATCAAATGTAAGCAAGCACAACTAGTTGGTTCATGACATAGGACTAGAAATACAACTACAAGCTACATCGGAGAGCAAGGATGATAAGGATGAAACGGAGAATAAGCATTGGGAGGGGAAACCGGTTGATTGTTCGATCCCGCTGATATGTTCTGCAAAGAGGAGATATTACATGATTAACACAAGATTCTAGATAGACGTGCCGACAGGAAGTGGAATGAATCTGCAAGGATTTAGATATACTCACCGGAGTGCCTTGACTCAGACTCGAAGTGCCGACAACAGGAGGAAGAGGTAGTGGCGGCGGTTGCATCCCACTAGTGTGCCACTGGTAAAACATCGCCTGCATTTGCCGTTGCATCTCCTCCTGCATCCTTGCATTCTGTTCGTAGAGCCTCGCAGCGTACCTCGCCTGCTGTTCCTGCAGCTGTGCCTGGTACTTCGCCTCCTGTGCCTGGAGCTTCGCTTTCATCTCCTCCCGTAGCTGGGCCTACAACATGTCATCCCAATGTTACAATGCAAAGCAAACATATGTCTCAAATCCAACGAAACGACGAATAGAACAGAAATAACCTGGGCTTGGTCAAACTGAATCTGTGCAGCGCTTGGCTGTGGGCGTATGGGCGGGGCTGAGGACGAGCTCCTCGCTCGGATCTGAGAGAGGGTAGGAGTAGAGGCCGTGTCCAGTGTGCTGTCTCCAATCCAGTACCGGCCATGCTTCTTACCTCCACCCACCCTCATGATGATCTCTCCATCAAGGTCCTCGGTGCTCGGGTTCCACTCTGGCCCGTGCTTCTCCCTACCCATCTCGGTGTACTGACTGAGGCGAGTGTGGACGGTGGGGTTGCTGTACGCCTCGGGGGGGTCCTCCGGGTTGTAGTCGACCTCGATCGACGTCGCCTTGCCCTTGTGGGCCATTGCCCAAGCCATCAACGGGGGGCACTCTCGGCCCTCATGCGCCCGCGACTGCAAAGAAAACAGAAAGATGATTAGAAATTATGCAAAATTGAGCGTTACAAACAACGAAATGAATTCACGTACCCATCTAGTCGCGTACTCATCAAGGGTAAGGTTGCCTTGATGGTGTGCTGGACCAGGCATCTTCAAACGCCGCTCCCGGCAAGCTTCGTGCGTCTTCTGCCACTCGGGGTCGCACCACCTCTTCACAAAGTACTCCCAGCAATCCCTATGAGGCGCGCACCACCACGGAATCACCTACACGTCATTTGACCAAGTTAGATGTTATTTATTGTGAAACTATGAGAATATCAAATTAGGCGTATAGAAAACATGAGAATGTCAAATTACCGCTATGTATTGTTGTTCGGTCAGCCACATGGTTCGAGCCTGCTTTTTATCGAGCCGCGTACCAAGTCTTTTAGCGTAGTAGGTCCTCACGGCCTGGACGCGCGCCTCGTAATGCATATCCGTAATGAGTTTAGGACATGCATTGTACACCCGACGCTCCGCCTGTTCCCTCCATTCCGGCTCGACCCTGAAAAAATCCTGCAGATAGACGCGATGCATACTTTCATTATTTGAAGAATATCCAATGAACCAGATGTATTGACGCAAAGTGTAGCAAACAAGACTTACCCACAGCTCTCCAACCACCCGGTCCGCCACGGTGCCAAAGTCTCTCCCATCTGTGTCTGGGACATCAGCGACGCGTTTGTAGTGGTCCCAAGTCAAGGCCGGCTCCTGGCCCCCGTCGCGCAGTGGCACCATGCCAGGAAAGTGTTTCTTGCACAAAAGGCCGAGGATGCCGGAAACAAGACGCTTGTGGTCACCCGCAACGATCGTCTTCCAGCCCCTGCCCAAGTCAAGTAAACAAGACAATCATTAGTTTCTATAGAGATTTTAAACATAGCAAATGACTTAACAGTTCAAGTTACTTACTTCTTCCCTGTGGGTCGAACCAACGGGCGTCTCTCAACAGGGATCGGTCGCGGCGGGAGTCGTGCGGGACCTCGCAGCCACACACTCGGCACGCCCTCAGACGCTGCCTCCTCCCCGTCGTCCTCCTCCTCGCCGTCCTCCTCCTCCCCGTCTCCGTCCTCAGACACCGCCTCCTCCTCCCCGTTGTCCTCCTCCTCCCCGGCCTCCTGCTCCTGCTGCTCCTCTGAGGCCTCCTGCTCCCGCTCCTCCTCGTCACGGTCTCCCTCCTCCTCCGATTCGTGCATGGAAGGAGCAGGGGACGGTGCCGTCGACCCCCTCCCCCGACGCCTGCCGCCACCTCTGCTGCCTCGAGCCTTCATTCGACTTCTCCCGCTCCCAGACCCCTCAGCTGCAGCGGACCGCTTCCCAATCGCCTTTTGGTAGAGGGACGTCACCGTCCTCATCACACCACCACCCTTGCCCACCATCTTTGATCAATCACCTGCAATTAACAAGATTAAATCCATCAGTACTTCAAAATATATGCAAAATAAATATAACATATAATACAAAGTAACATAGTATTGCAAAAATTAAATTAATTCCTACGGGCCATACATGTATTAGAAATAATCATCAAGATCGGGATCTTCTGCATCGTTTGCCTTATCATCACTATAATCATCAAGGTCCATATCATCTTGCACGTGTTCCGAAGGCGGAATGTCCTCGTCGTCTAAATGTAATCAGAAATGTTCATGATTGTTCCGAAAAGTGGAACGCCTAAGCCATGTTCAACGTGCATTAGGTCAATGTTATGTGGAAGAAGAAGGTCTTTCATATAGGAAAGCCTATACAAGCCACAGATCTGAGTGAAGGCATGTAGCTCACCATATCCCACAAAACCACCGTTTTTTTCATCGACCTTGAGAGCATCTAACATAGCACTCACCTGCGCACCTGTCAAGAACTGCGGTGGAGGGTTGAGAACTGCGACACCTTTCGTAAAGTTCTTTTTGTCTCTTCTGAATGGATGGTCAAGAGGGAGGAATTGTCGGTGTTGGTCGAACGAAGAAAACTTGCCACCCTTCTTCAACCAAATCCACCTCACAAGATGCTTGCATACTGGGCAAGGAAACTTTGAGTGAACGCCCCAGCCGCAGAAACAACCATACGCTGGCATGTCATGCAAAGAGTAGAAGTACCAAACATACATTCTGAAGTTTGTCTTTGTAGCTCGATCGTATGTCCATACTCCTTCCTCCCAAGCACGTTCCAAATCATCAATCAGAGGCTCCATGTAAACAGACATATTACTCCCCGGGTTTTCAGGAATTATCAACGACAAGAAAATATTCTGTCGCTGAAAGATGACGCCCGGCGGAAGATTGAGGGGTATAACGAACACGGGCCAACAACTGTACGGGGCAGACCCCATGCCATAAGGATTGAACCCATCAGTTGCCAGGGCCACACGTACATTACGAGCCTCTTGAGCTTTGATGTCATGAATCTCATCAAAACGTTTCCATGCTTCACCATCGGATGGATGTACAAGCATTTTGGGCTTGTATCGAACTCCATGTTTGTGCCATATCATCTGTTTCGCGGATTCCTCGGTCATGTAAAGCCGTTGGATCCTCGGTAAGAACGGAAGGTACCTTAGGATCTTCACGGGGATCGTGAGCTGCCTCTTCTGTCCATCACCAGCGTCTACCTCCATGAACCTAGAGGATCCACACTTCGGACAGTATTTTGCTTCCGCATGCTCTTTCCTGAATAAGACGCATCCTTTCGGACACGCGTGTATCTGCTCATATGGCATCTTAAGTGCACTAAGCAGTTTCTGTGCCTCATACATGCTCTTTGGCATAATATGACCTTCTGGAAGCAGGCTGGCAAGAACTGTCAACATAACATTAAAGGCGTTCCGACTCAAGCTAAACTGGGACTTCACGGCCATTAGACGTGCAATGGCATCCAGTTTAGAAACCCCGGTGTGCGCGTGAAGAGGTTTCTGTGACGCTTGAAACATGTCATAGAAGCGCTTTGCGGACTCCTCTGGCTCCTCTGGCTCCCTCGGTTGTTCATGGAACTGGGCTTCCTGAAAGTCATGTAACATGTCTCCTACCCCGCCGTCATCATCACAATCATCGATGCGTTGTCTCACGACCTCCTCCCTCAATCGATGGGCTTCACCATGATAGACCCACCGGGTATAGCCTGGCGTAAATCCATAGTTACAAAGATGCACTACAACAAAAACCTTCTATAGAGACACTTTGTTAGAGGCAACTTTCTAATTTGCCTCTATGTATGTTGTAGAGGCATATTTTTGTGACATCTTTGAATATGTCTCAAACGTAAAGAAAGAATCTGTGAGAATTCTAAAAATGAATGTGTCCCAAGGACTGTAGAGGCATTCTTTGAGGCATTTTGTAAAGTGTCGACACATAAACAATGTAGACACATTTTTATGACACATAAAAATGACTATATCTTGTAGTGACATTTTGTAGAGACATCTTTTGAGGCCCTAGTGACATTTTTTTTATTAGTTTGGGGCAGTTTAGAAACTTCTCATAAGCATAATAATTCCAACAAAGACACATTGTGAGGCTTGGGTGAGTTGGTTGTCAAGGGTCAATAAGAACTAGTCTACGAGGTCTTGAGTTCAAGCCTCCAAAACAACAATACTTTTTACAATTTGAACATTATATCAAAGTGCCTCTATATTTATTAAGGCATTATATTATGCCTCTATGAAATTGTCACAAATTTTATAGAGACATTGAACAAAGTGCCTCTATAATTCTAGAGGCAATGCATGGCAAGGCATTTATGAGGCATTTTAAAAAATGCCTTTACGATTGTCTAGAGACATTTTAAAAATGCCCCTACTATGTAAAACAAATGCCTCTACAAGGCATTTCTCTTGTAGTGATGCAAACCCATCTCCCGCTCTGTTTGCTCCCTTGTGTTGTCACAACGGCTGCAGGGACACCAAGTCTTTCCACCTTTTCTAACATTGGCGTAAATGCATGTTTGCCGAGTGCCTGGCCACTGGCACTCGGCAAACTACGGGTTTGCCGAGTGTCCTTTTGTTGCCGAGAGTTGCGGCGTTGGCGCTCGACAAATAGGCTATTTGCCGAGTGCCCGACAAAAGGCACTCGGCAAATCATTTTACACTCGGCATATTGCCGGTTTTCCGTAGTGTGTCCTGGAGTCCTCATCGGGAGCTGAGGCCTCCATCAGGTCTGGGTCGTCTTCCGTCCTGAAAATGAAATCAAATCGCAGCGATCTGTCATATTCTTATTTCTTATTCCAATTGATGGCCGCTCTTGCTTCATCGAGACCACTTTGAGCTCTTGGCACCGAGGAAGCCTATAAGCACGTAGTGGAGAAGATGCCTGCAAGCAGCAAGCTCGTGGTGGAGAAGAAGCCTGCGGCAGTGCGGCTCGTGCATTTGGGAAGGGTGGTGCCTTTCATCTCTCGTATGCAACTGCTCCAACGTTTTCAGCTGTTCTTGTCCTTTTCATCTCTACCTCGCTGTTGATCGAGCGTTTGGGAAATGCAGTCAACTGCAAGCGCGTGATATATTGGAAAAGGAGTCAATTTCCTCTGCTTGATTCTTTTGGTGCACAAACAGAAAAAAATGCAATGGCATCGAATGTCAATGGAAACAAAATGACAGAGAACATTAGATTAGGGTTTAGCATGAAATATGAGTTCAAAAGCCCCATCAGCGGGACTGAAACAAGTTCAAAGTGACTAATTGAACAATATGAGAAAGATTGTCCTAGCCAGAGATTGATATTCTCGACGCAAACATGACCAGCACACGAAAGACGATGGTGGCTGCCATCCATGCACGCTTCGCTTCGCCTGCCTGAGCTCCTCCTATGCCACAACCGAGTGCCTTCTTCATGACCTATGTATGCCACAACCGAGTGCCTTCTTTATGACCGCAACCTCTGCCTCCTTCCTCTTCAACTTCTGTGAAGCCTTGCCCAGATAGAGGTTGACCTTTTGGATTCAAGGTGCAGATTGCCCCTTTGGTCACTATTTTGTCCTTTTTTCAGCCTACTTGTCGTTTTGTGCTAAGTCACTAAACTTGTCAAAATAGACACGTTTAGTGACTAAAACAAAGCGTCACTATTGTCTATCTGGAATTTAATCCACTTGCATCTTAGGCAGCACAAGGTGGACCAACATATTCATCACTGAACAGAGGATTTTGCCCACCTGCATCTTAGACAACACATTACGCACCCACACGTCAGGAAAATTCATCACAGATGATCTAGGGACTAATGCCTACGGGAATTTTGGTCAGCAAAATGTGGACTCACACCTCAGTCAAAAATCACCACTAAAAGAGGATTTCCTTCAAACGCATCTCAGTTAGCATATTGGACACCCACATGTCAGACAGGGAAGAAAAATTACTTATTTCCCCCCGTTCAGAGAGCTCATCCCTTATTTGTCCCTAAAGAGGCAAACTTCCCATGCATACCCAGGATTTAAAGACAAATCCCTTTTATGCCCTTTTCGTTTCCAAGCCTCCTTTTACCGTTTCATTAATTTTTAACTCCACGTCATTAGTTTTTTCCAATTACCCAACATACCCTCATCTCTCTCGTTCACCTGGGCAAATGACTACGGACCCAATCTTCTATTCGCATCAACGCCGAACGAAGCATGCAGAGAGGAAAAAAATCACTGCCGCTGCTAGACCGATGGGGTCCTTGCTGACACCTGACCCCAACCGGCCACTAGGGCCGAGTTCTTCCTCTCTTGGTTGCGGATTCTCCTCCTGGTGGTGCTGCAATTGCTCTGGACTCGGATTCTCCTCCTATGCAGGCGCCATGTGAAGGTCCGCTGGTGGCGGCTAGGGTTCCGCCTAGCGCGGCCGTGGTAGGCGCGGCCTTGGCAGGCACGCTCCACCAAGCAGGTCTGCATGTGTCGAGCGCTCCTGGTGCTGGCGGAAGCGAGGTGCGCATTCAGGGTGTTGGGCGGATCAGGAAGGAGCTCGTACTCGTGTGGTGGCAGACGATCTCGGCTCAGATTTGCTCCAGCTTTTTCCTTGTGTCGGACAATTCCAATTTTTTGGCCAGGCCAAGCTGGCGCTCAGAGCCTCAGACTTGTCAATCTGTGGGATTGTCAGCAAACATGTAACAGTTGGGAATTAAATCTTCTTGTTATCTAGTGCTATTATTATGCTGATGGAGCTGCTCGAACAAACAGAACTATGTGCTTCCTAGTGGTTGTGTTTCGGCAAGAAGAAATCAACACAATTTCTAACATTATTTAGTCTCTTTTGCTGGAAATAGGAGAACGGACAAAAAAAGAGGCAATTTCTTCCATTATTTTCTTCAAAGGGTAAATTAATTCGTCCATATGATAAACACTAACAGCAGTAACTGAAAAAAAGGCATAAAAGGGATCAAGCTTCAAATCCTTGGTACGCATGGGAAGTCTGCCTCTTCAGGGGCAGATAAGGGATGAACTCCCAGAACAAGGAGAAATAAGTAATTTGCTCGACATGGAATTATGTCTACATCCATCCTCGTAAGCACATAGTGGTCCCACACACATCCCAGTTAGAATACTGTAAGTGAACCCACACATCAGGTAATATTCGCCCTTAAAATAGAAAATTATTTCCATGCATATACTATTCAACTCATGGCTGACTAACATGTATCCTAGTTAGCACATTGCAGACCCACACGTCAGGCAGTTATCATCATTAATGGAAAATCATGCGCACACAGGTAAAAGCCAGCACATCATGGACCCACATATCACACTATATTCGTCACAAATTAATTGTACTCTTAGACCCACGATCATACATTATCCGTCACTCATTTCTTGTGGCCGCTAATCATGCCATGTGGCTTCTTAGTCAATAGTGGTGGACCACATGTTAGGTGTCATGGGGCTCACTTGTTAGGATAGTAGAAAAATAGCGCTCAAAACTCTCAGCATCATTAGACTGACTCCAACAAGGGTAGCTAATTTGGAAATGCAAAAGGTCTTTTGCCTCGGGCGAACAGTAGTTTGTCTTCCATGCATATTCAGCTATCTCCAACAGCAGGTGCAAAACGGATAGGCAACGGCCTTCGGTTCTCATCGTTGCTTCAATCCCGCCGCGCCGACCTCGCCCCACGCCCATCGTCCGTGCTCGCGCGCGCACCGTGTCCACGCCAGCCCGCGCCGCGCCCGCCTCAGCGTCGCCCCAGCAGTTCGCGCTCGTCGCACTCCCTCGTCCTCTTGCAAGATTGATCTCTGGCGGCCATGCACGGCAAGATTGATGCTAGCGACCAGTAAAATTGAGTGATTAGCAAGTGTTGAAGGAAATCTTTTAATCAATTTGGTCGAATTCACTGTTTGTGTAGCGAATTTTGCGGATTCGCAGTCTGGTTTCCAAACATGTAAAATGGATTACGGGGAACAAGCAGCAGACAAGCTCGCGTAGTTGCCGAGCACCCGCACGCCACGGGCCCGTGCGCTGCCTCCGCCTCCGCGCCCACACGCGGCCTCCTCCCCCCGTGCGCTGCGCGCCGCCTCTGCCTCCGCCCCCGAGCAGAAAATTCTCCCCAATTTCTCCCATGGATGGTGATGCGGCGAGGGATGCACTTCTGCTCCGAAAACTTTGCTTGGATTACTAATCCAACCTCGCCGTAGTTCTCGTAGTTCTTCTTCTAGTAGCAGGATTGTGAATCATCAAGCCGTCTTGACATGCCATTGACTCTGCTTGAATTAGTACTAGTAGTTCTTTAGGATTGAGAGACGGGCATGGCGGGTGATGGCACTCGCCTCCGAGTCGTATCCATGGCGGGTCTCCTCTGAGCAGCAGCCCCGCGCGGCCCCTCCGCTCCATCCATGACACAGCCTCCTGACTCCCTCCAGCGGCCCCGCCGCGAATTGTGCTCCCCGTCGAGGCCCCTTGCGCCGCCGCCTCCGCGACTCGGTGCCCTGCCATAGGCCCGCACGGCATCCTTGCAGGCGGCACCGCGAGCAGCAGAGGCAACATGCAAATCGAGCGGCAGCACACGAATCGAGCAGCGGCAGCAGCTGGTCCTCTCTGCGAATCTTCAGATTGTGGAGCTTCAACCGCGAATCGAGTTGCCTGATCATCCGTGCAGGGGAAGAAGCCATGCGCACCGTCCATCGGCCACTCCACCGAGCTGCGCCTCCCCCGCCTTCCTCCTCCCCCACGCACGTGTTTCCGCTATCGGGATGCTCGACAGTGAAGCCATCCGACGCCATCCGCCGCCAGCGCCCCTCCTCTGCCATCGCCGGCCGACGAGGCCGCGCCCCGCCTCCGCGCCGCTCGCGTCGTCGCCGCCAGTGCAGCAGCATTGGCCCGGTACAATGCATAGAAGGAGAGAGGGAGTCCATTTTTACCTTTCCTCTCTCCTCCGAAGCCAGAAATGCATGCGTGCTTGCATCGTCTGTTGGAGGAGATATTGTTGATGCACAGTGCGCTCCGGGAGGCATATATGCATTTGCCTGGCTCTGTTGGAGTCAGTCTTACAACAATGCAACGAGATGTGGCATGCACAGCATGGGTCGAATCTGCTTATTCTGGCCCAACCTCTCTCTCTCTCTCTCTCTCTCTCTCTCCATTGGGCTCAAATCTGATTCTCAAACGCCTTTGTCGCCCTGTAGCCCATATGTCTACTTTAGCTTGGCTCACTTGTCAGTGAATGAAACTTTCAGTTCCGGTATGTAGCGCAAAAATTAATTCATGGCAGTAGTGTGCCGTGCTACCGGGAAACTCGATTTGGATGATGTGTGCCCTAGCCGCCGGAATTTCGTTTTGACGACAGCAGCGATGTGGCCACCAGCAAAATTCGTTGAAACCGCAAGGTATATACGAAGATGTCAATGACTAGTGCTTCTCGGTGGAGTCTTTACCGCCTGCTACAGCGGTGGATTTCAGGAAGGTCCGGTTGCCCTACTAGCAAATAAATTAAATGCTTCAATGGTCTTCCAATTTTCGCTTATCAGATTTAAATTTTGTATAGATGGACAATTGTTGGATATTGAAGCTATTATCCTCAACATTCCCTGATCGCTCTCTAGCTTTCAACATTATACAATGAAATGAAGAGCTTGATTAGTTCCCTGGAAATTTCATTTATGTATCAACTTTGTTCCACAAACACAAGTTTCTTGCTACTGGGATGGGGCGAACATGAAGAACACGGCCCAGAACAGATTGAAATGGGGATTAATCCCTAGGTATATTTCGCACAGATAAGCAAAGATCACAACGTGAACAGATTGACTAACTCGATCACATAGTAGAAGAAAAGCTTACAAAGGAAGGCACAGGCCGGGGAGGATGGTGAGGACGTCGAGGATAAAATCTTGGGTGCTCCACCTTTTTATTTTTTTGAGGAAACTGGAGGAGCAAAAGCCCCTATAGGATATAATTTTATTAATAGATAATATGGGTGCTCCACCTTTATCAGAATAAGCTAATGTTGCTCAGGATAAATCCCGGGGGACTACCAACAACCTTGTCATTCACCAGAAAATAACTAGGGTCCCATGGGGAACTGAGATTTGGCATACTCTAGGATGTGAGTGTGATCGATGAACTAATCCTGCAAGATAGAAAAGATTTGCCATTTAAAGTTTCTATTAAGAGCAAAGGCGCAGATAAAAGTTCTTGGACTCCCGCATTTTTTGCATTACAAAAAATATGTAATGAAGGACCTTTTTAATTTCGCTTGTACATGAGGATACATGGAGGAGGACCAGTCAAGGATCAAAAGCTTAAAAAGCGGAAAAACTAAGTGGGCTACATGTAACCACTGTTTATAAAGCTTAAAAAGCTTATAAAGCACTCGGGTGCTACATGTAACCAGTGTTTTAAAAAGTGTAAAAACTAAGCGGGCGGTTGAGCACTAGGCGACGCTTAAGCAGTGCTAAGCGGTCCTAGACGTTTGTACTTGTAAAAAATAAATATAAAATGATAGAGAAAAAATAGTAAAAACATGCATATTAACACATATTTGTTGGGAAAATAGAGAAAAATGCTTAATTAACAGCTTAGTTGAAAGCGAAGCGGTGGAGCACCGCCTAGCGCCTAGGCGGCGCTTAAACGGTCTAGGCGGCGGCTTTTTTAGATTGTAACCGACTCTTACCTGCCTTGTAACCTGACACCTATGGATATATAAGGTGAGAAGGGAATCCCTCAAAAACAACATGCATCGCCAATACAACCACAAACACAAGATGTAGGGTATTACCTCTATGGAGGGCCCGAACATGCCTAAAGCTTCTCTTGTGTTTTCATCATTTTCCCGATCTCAAGCGCGTTTAACTCCATTAATATATTACTGGTGACAAACATCGACGCATCGTGCGCTATATCTACATGGCACTGATTATATACACGTACAACACTTTTTTGATGGATAGCTACAAGTGATCTTCCATACTGCCTCTAGGTCTAATCCAAACATAGCTGTTGGTACCAGTTGTTACAAAAAATAGTTGGATCTATAAGGAGACGAACTGTCCTCTCTTATTTCTTGCTAATATAACTCATGGTCCCATTTGAACTGGATTATACAAAATATTCAACACAAACTGTAACAAACAAGAAGGAAAGCTCTTAATACAATCTGAATACTCAATGGAGAATGAATACAATAGTAGTTTAGGACAAAAATCCTGGCAAAAATTTATTCTGAAATGGAACTGAATCAGAGCACACAAAAAGGCAAGGAAGAAAAGTGCACTTTTTTTCTCATGCTTTCGGTGGTTTGTGGTAGGCAATAACTGCATAGATCGACTGGGTCACCTGGCAGAGGAAGACGAGTAAGGCGACACAGAATGCCAAGCGGTAGAACACGTTGCTCCAGTATTCCTGCCGGAAGAATCCCATGAAGATTCGCACCGGCTTGCGGCAGCGGTTGTCGAGTTTGTGCCAGATAGGCTTGAGGTAATTCCGCTCAAGTTTGTCCATGTCCAGGGCCACCCCGTTGCAGAGCTCGGCGAAGCATTGGGCGGCCTGCTCGTCGCTGCCCAGGAAGTGCTCGAGGATGTGCGCGCGCTGAAGCAGGTCGACGTCCGCCTCTTTGCACACCAACTGCGACATGAAGTAGCAGTACGCCGTGACAGGCCTCTTCTCGTGCTGCTCCTCCAGCGCCATCATGTTACGGAGCATCGTGAACGTGCTGCTGCCAACCCGAAGGAAGGGGATATACAGCGTGCCTCCATGAAGATCGATGTCGAGGATGGTCCACTTGTCCTGCGGCTCGAACCTCCGAGGCTTGAACTTAAGGTCGGCATACCTGCTGTAGTCGGTCGCCCGGCGCCACCGACCCGTAAGAGAGCGTTGCGGTGCTGCTCCGGGCTTTGGCTGCGTGGTTACTTCAAAGTAGGAGTGCACCAGGTGCAGCAGGTGTACAGTGGACTCCGGCGGCAACGGCCGCTCAGTCTTGCTGATGTAGAGCTGTTGCTGCAGCAATTCCTCTACAGGCCCTGCTATTAACTCCAGGGCAGACTTTGCTTCTTGTTTTGTTATGATGCTGTGCATTCTGTTGAGGACAAACAGGGGCATCTGGTTCTCAAGGAGGTACAGGATGTCCCGTACAATTGTGTTGTCTTTGGTTTGTATGTCCTGCCGGCCACCGCCACCTTGGAGGCTGTGTGCTGCTCCTCCCTGCTGCACATAATCTAGAAAAAAGTGAAGCAGGTAGCAACCATCATGCAGCAGCATACGGGAGAACGCTTCCGGCACGTATTGGTGGTCAGGCAGATGGGTGTACCGTCTCCACACTTGTTCCCCCATTGCAGCAAGCACCCTCTTCATATATGCAATATTAACTCCGAGCTTTGCTATATGCTGGACGGCCTTGTTCTTCTCCTCCGTCGACGTGAAAGAATAAAAACCTTCCTTTTGATGGTATGGGCCGATCGGCATGGTCACCGGCGCGAATAGGTACTCACCGGCGGCGAGGCGGAGTTGCTCACGGACTTTTGGGATTTTTGCCACCTGCTGCTGGTCTTGCTGCTGTTGGGGTTGTGAAGAACCAACCGGTAGTACTCCTGGAGTCAAATTAGTTTGTCCATCTCTATTTCCGGGCCGTGCCACCAACTCTAATCCGATCTCCAGGTCGCGCTCGGAGCCACCGTTTGAAGAACCTGCACCATCTGCATGGCATCGTGTGTACATATGATGTGTACATACGTAACACAATAGAGTATTTAGGGGCGACATCATGCGTACATGTGCAAGATCGCTACGTATGACTAGGCAAGTTTGCAGCCCCTAGCAAACTTGTAGTAAATTGAGACAACCCACACTTAAAAAAGTTTATTGTCTTCTTTTTTTCCAAACATTTTTCAGGTAATGGAATGGAAGAGCCTGCCGTTCTCACCCTCTATGCAATGACGACATGATGCACATGGCCCCAATTTAAAATGGAGGAGTGGAAATAACAAAAAACAAAATTCTTGCAAAGAAATCAGGGATCCACCCTGTGGAAGGAATTGCTATGTTCATACACCGTCAACCCAGTGTGACGGTGCCATCACATTACTTCCAAAAAAAAAAAGTCATATACAAGTGCTTGTCGTAACTATGAGTTCATAATTGGTTATGTTAATTACACCCAATATTTTTCACCTTTTCCCACTTGGATCTCATGTTTAGTATCGAAGTATTTACTTTCCTGTTCGTTTGATCACAGAAACCCATTAAGAAGTGTATGATACACATTTCTAGTACTGTAAAAGAATAAAATCTACATTTTTAAGGAGAAATATATATAGCAATTTTTTATTTTATTTTAATAAAATCTATATTTTCCGTATGTATTTTTGGGACATCAAGAACTTTCATAAATTCTGAAATGTAAACAAGGAATGTCTGACTGCGATGGATATGTTTTTAATGAAAATGATGACTTTCCTTGTCAAATGCCATCAAATTTTTTGAAACTTTTTATGTGGACATCACAAATACAAATCTATGCAATTTCTTTTGATTGGATCTTGTGGAGACATTATTATCAAAGTTTGATGTTTGTACGTGAATCTTTTGTTAAAGGTAAAATACCATTGAGAGTTTTACGTAAATTTGTTTCCCACTCAATTATGTTGAACTAGGTCTGGCTTTGCCGACCTTGAGGTTACATCCAAAACAGGAAGTTTCACATATACAAGGCAAGTGATGAGATTCGTGTTTGCGGAGCTTTCAAGCAAGGAAAACCCAGTACATATTTCACGACAGTATCAAAAGCTAATTTGTTGCACTAATTCCATGTATGGATGCACATAAAATAAACTAATGAATGCACTACTAACATTGTGCACCAAAGAATGATAAAACTGAATTAACTCGTTTCAAACCCATCTTTCTCACCTTTTTCCTTTGGATCTCATGTATGGTACTGAAATATCTATAGTATGTGTACCAGATCATAGAAACCCGCACAAGATATTCTGAAATTTGTATGCGATCTCTTTGGGGGATCTCACAAAAAAAAAACAGATCTTGTGAATTATCTGTTTGGATCTTGTAAAAACATCATCATGAATTGAAATTTGCATTTGAGTTTTATGTGTTTTGTGTAAAAAACGCTTGAGATTTTTTACATAATGTTGTCTAGCTACCACTCACTAGATCCAGCAGGACAGATCTTGCGGTTGAATCTAGCTTCGAAAATAGGGATTTTGAAAAACTGTAGAATGCAAGTAATGAGATCTTGGCCGTGGAACTTTCAAGGAATTACACATTCCTTGACAAGAACAAAAGCTAATTTTTTTACTAATTAACTCCATCAATAGATAACCATAAGCTAATTAAATGCACAAACTAACCCCGTCGACGAAAGAATGGTAAAACTGAATTGGCATGGAGCATATGTTTACTTCATACCTGGCGGCATGGATGTGTGAAATTGAACAGTTGAACTTCGCAGCTACTGCTTGGTGGGGCGTCTCTGTCCCAGAACAATGGGCACTTCACTACAAATTTTGCTCCTTGCTACCCTAAGCTAGGTCACGCATATATATAAAGCTATAGTCATGTCCAAGCACGTGTCCGTCGCGCTCCTACATTCCATTCTCAAGCATGCTGCCTGCATGTGCGAGCACAACAACTTTAACTTTATTCTGTTCGCGCCCCAACAACATTCCATGCGGGCCAAGATTAGCATGCACAATATACTGACAAATAGCAGCTAACAAACAAGCGACACGACAAGATTAGCATGCACAATACCGTTGCCGTCCAGGCACGGGCTACCGTTCTGTTCGATTGACGAGGCAGTTCGCCTTTTGCCTTGTCAAGGCACGCTTGTTTTGCTTTTTCTTGTGGTTGGTGTGTGCCGGCCAGGCACGGGCTTTAATTTGTTATGTTCGCTTTGACGAGACCGTTGGATGTTTTGTTTTCACCAGGCACGCTTTTGGATATTTTTTTTTCACAAACCAGTTCACATGGGCTGCAGGCTCACGTCCTGCCAACCATCCCCATGCATGCCATTATCATCTCGCCTACACTTTCCGCCCTGCCAGCTGGAAAGTAGGTACTATATATATTACACAGATACGGGACACCGAGGCGCTATGTAATACGGCGATACATTTTCTCAAAAACACTGATATAAGGCATTACGCATGTGTCTATATATTTTTTATATGATTCTAAGAAAATATCAAAATATGTTACCACTAATGAGATTCTAAGAATTTTGTTTTGTGAATAGTGATTTTAAGAGGATTGAGGGACACACAGGCAGGCTTGCCGTTCCACTTGCATTTGCAGCATTATCAATTTATTAGCGCCATTCCCTTTTTACAAGACGAATGAGGTGTGGATTAGGGTTTGAGGTATCTAGAAAGAATCAGAGGTGTCAACAAAGTATCAGAATTATTTTAATTATTTAAAATCTTTTAAAATGGGTGACACACATCCAACATGTACCAGTTGAGTATTTGTGTCCCAGGTTGATCGGACGATTACCGGTATCCGATACGAGAGCATTTGGAAGTATATGTATTTCATATTGTTGCGCTATAGACCAAAATTGGTAAGTTCGGTGCTAATGCTTATTTTCTATCAGTCTGGAATGCCAAAGAGTTTTGCAGCTTATATGCATTCTACTCGACATCTTAGATTATTTTTATTGAAGACCTAATGAAGCACTTGGAAAACCTCAAAGATGATGACAAATTATGAGTTTGAGTACACCCCGACATAGTCCTCTCTAGACAATCAAAAACAACATATGAATTACCTAATTCATATCACACTTTTTTCAAACAGAATGAAAACTTAGTTACCAGGTCTTGACATATGGGTTCTCTAGATTTGGCAAACCAACTGAGGAGTTGTAGACCTCTTCCATGTCGGACTTGGATATTTACCAATTTCACCTCATTGGGTATTCGGACTCGGATTTCTCTGCATACAAGGTGAGTAGGATGTGCACCTTCGGAGGTTGCCAATTTGTAGAGAGTTTGCTCATCTCTTGGGGTTCAACAGAGAAAAATGGTGTGGCTGTCTCTATGGCCGAAGCAGAATATATGACGGCCGGTGCTTTCATGCTTAAATGCTCCATATGTAGCAAACCTTATTGGATTATGGACTATCTTATTGACAAATGGTATTGTATTGCAGTGAGAGTACAATTAACATGACTCTCAACAAGGGTGCTCATGGCCATGCAAAGCACATTGAAGTGAAATCACTTTATTGGTGACCATGTGGTGGCTAGGAAGGATATCTAGTTGGTTGGAGTAAGGACTATGAGCAACTGGTTGTTATATTCACCAAGGCTATCAATAAGAAGACATTTAGTAAGCTAAGTGGAGAACTCAATTTTATGGACCTCTCAAACTTCAATTGATTCCTCCTTCTTACTATTGTGTGTGTGTGTGTGTGTGTGTGTGTGTGTGTGTGTGTGTGTGTGTGTGTGTGGACTATCTTTGAGATAGCAATGAATATGGGTTAAGATTGGAATTGATGACACTTTGGATCCCAAGGCATTTGATGTGAGGCTTATTGTGATCAAGCTCAAGAAGGGTTCAAACTTGTTGTTGGTAAAATTTCTTTACCTTTCTGTTTGTTACAACCTGAATCATGCAATTTTGCTAGAAGTCTTGATGTCAAGCATCCATGTAGGGGGAGTTGCTTTGTTTATAATCTGAGTATATGACTCCCTAGGTGATAACATGAGCTTCATGCCCATTGAACTATGATTTTGGAGCTTCAAGGTTAAAGCCACCAGTGCAGCTCATGGTCAAATAGTTCATACATTCCCATCATGATCATCAACTAACCCCTATGTGCTTCAAAGAATTATTCTCTTTGAGTGATTGTGGGTAGGAAAAACAATTTGGGTATAAACAAGGATTAATTCATTTGACCTAATCACTGGTCAGGGTCATCGAATTCGAATTTCTCATTGACGTACTTTGACAGCACATGTGCTAGCACATGGGATTGGATGAGTCGCTGCCCACAGTCTTGGGCATTCTACTTGCCGGTTTGGGGAATGCAACGGTGGTGAGTGAACGAGATGACAGTTTCAGAAGGGCCACAGGGTGTTATGCTGTTGTCCGTCAGATGCAAGCCACATTTTTTGATGATAGATGTGGCATCCGATGTTTTTTTGGGGCGTCAGTGTTGGTATTTCTTAACGTCACAGATAAATTCGCAAGCGCGCGGAGAATACCGTTGTAGCACTTGACCCGTGATTATTCAAGGGTATCGTTATTTATATTTTCCCAAAGGAATGGAGTGCAAAAATCTTCTACTCTAGCTCGTCCAAGGACACGAAGAAGGATGGTAGGGTTAGGTAGAGAGGATTCCAATGGATGAGGTTCTTAGCAAGGACAAATCCCGACTCTAAATGCTTACTTCGGGCGCCGGCTTAGGCCTGGTCTGCCAAGCCACTCCGGCCAAGGGGCCTACTACGTACCCGAACATGGAGGATTACGAAGTACGGATAGGGTTGTCACCACCTACCGCCTACCTCTACAAACCGTGGAACACGCGGCAAACAAAGGTAACCTCTAACCTATACACCATGTCTAAGTTATCGATTACTACCCTAACCTTTATATCTAAAGGAAAGGTACTCTACCGAAATAGAGCGATGAACCCACAAGCAAGTAAAGAATGAATTTATACTAGGTAAGAAGCACACAATCCAATAGGAGATCAAGAATACTTACTTGTGTTCATGATGAACGACAAACGAACGATGAACGATCGACGAACGAATGATGAATTATAATAAGTATTCTCTAAGATACAAGATTTGGGCTAAGTCCTCACAAAGGGAGGACTACCCTTCTCTTCTACCCTACTCTCTCCTTACTCTACTAGGATACAAGGGGCCCTAGGCCTCTTGGGGGTGGAATGAGGCTCTCCTTCTTGTGTGTCCTTGAGGGGAGGGGGTACCCCTCTATTTATAAGGACTTTGAGGCGGTTGTAGAGGCGGTTCCGAGCAATCAATGCCATCAATGCACCTGGAACCAACATAGGGACGTCGGTTGCTGCCAGAATGCCAAAGATGGGCCAGAATGGCCATTCTGCCAGGTCGGCCGACCCCCTTGGCCCCTTTGGTCTTGGGCTTTGTACAAGGGGTCCCACTTGATGGCCCAAAGGTGGATTTTGCTACTATGGTCCAAGGTGAGTCCAGATGGTTGTATTTTGGCCTTTTCTCCATCGCGTGTGATTCCTGCGATGCCAGTAGATTTGCCAGAGTGATATGGTACTTGGGCTTTGGCCAAGGAGTCCCCATTTGGGTCCTAATGATGTATCTTGGTGATTTGGCCCAATTGGGTTGACTCTTGTAGGACTTTTGATCCATATCTTGCTCGGCTGCCGATGCTGATTTCTCGGAGCGATATGTTGTGGTCTTCATGATGTGAATTCCCTCCTTTTGATATGAAATGCACCTGCGCTCACAAATTCACCAACACTCATGGAATTCAGTTAGTAATACCTTTTGATATGAAATGCACCTGCGCTCACAAATTCACCAACACTCATGGAATTCGTTAGTAATAAACTCCTAGCACTATGCTTGGTGTTCATTTTATTTCTTCTATGCAGGTACTTGATGGTCAAAAGTGATACTTAAGGACCAGTCAACAGTCAGACAATGTGATCTAAGATAACCATTGTAGAATATCAAATAAGAAAGGGAGCTCGCCGAAGACAAGCAATTGTTTTTTGCTATCTAGGCTCTAACTTTTTTTTCAATTTTTTCACAAAAATTAGTAGCATGTGCGGAAGAGGTTGGTGGAGTAGTTTCGTTGAGATCATAGATCCAAAGTTGAAACTTAGTCCTGATTGTTTTGAGAAATGGCTAAAATTGAGACTATCAACCCAGCCAGGGTTGTCCCCTGGATTGGAGATGGAACAAGAAACTCTCTCTCTCTCTCTCTCTCTCTCTCTCTCTCTCTCACACACACACACACACACACACACACACACACACACACACACACACACACACACACTCACGACACAAATGCTAAGCTGAATTAAGTAGTAATTGGTTAATAATCAACATTAGTGCAGCCTTTAAATTGTGGATTAACACCTCCAAAAACCATTATAGCTCATACAAGACACCACTCTGAATTCTACAACATCACCCTGAATTCAATGGTTGATGTCCACAGGCAGCAGCTGCATAGAATGTTTGCATCACATGACACACGACGAGGATAAAACCACAAGAAACGCAGCGGCGATGCCCACATTCTTGCCGTGGTGGAACCACCCCATGAGTCATTGTGCACGGCTATGGCAGCGCTCCTCCAACTCATGCCACATGGGCTTCAGGTAGTTCTTATCCAAGTCATCAACGTATGTGACCATGCCTCTCCAGAGGTCGGTGAAGCCTTGTGCAACATGCTCATCGTTGCTCATGTAGTGGTCGACGACGATCCTTGCCAGTTGCAGTGGCTCGACATCCTCCACCATGAACACCACCTATGACATGAAGAGGCAGTACACCATGACAGGCCTCTGGTGTTGATGCTCTTCAGATGCCATTAGGTTATGTAGGATTGTCTAGGTGTTACGATATTCTCACACGCAGGCGAGGGATCCACAACATGCCTCGTTGTAGCGTCCCGCCTCCTCGAGGCTGGGCCCGCACGCCTGGCAGCTCTCTAGGAATCAAGACTTTCCTCACAGACCAACACATGTCTTTTCTGCGCACTTTGTCCTCACTCGTGCGCACCCGGGAACGACTTCCCGGTCGGTCACCCATCCTGAAATTGCTCCGGGCCTAGCACGCTTAACCCCAGAGTTCTTTCGAGATGAGCTTCCGGAAAAGAAGTTACAACTTGTTGACATGAGTATTCTATCAATCCTATTAAGCCTTGGGCTGGGAAGTCACATAAACCTACCCCACTTAAAAGGAATCTCGTCCTCGAGATACGCTCGGTTCGTCAAACAGGAACGAAAACTCCTTCTTGAGGTCATCTTCACGTTCCCACGTAGCTTCTGCTTCTGTATGATTGCTCCATTGTACTCTGCAGAACCTGACAGCTGTTCTTCTTGTCTGTCGTGTTACTACATCCAGAATTTTAACGGGTAACTCTTGATATCGAAGACCTGGTTGTAGATCCATAACTTCTACTGGTACTTGATGATCTGGTACCTTAAGACATTTCTTGAGTTGCGACACATGAAACACAGGATGTACATCTGACAACTCATCTGGCAAATTTAGCCGGTAGGCTACAGCTCCAATTTTCTTTAGTACATCAAACGGTCCAATATATCGAGGAGCTAACTTGCCTCGAATTTGGAAACGTCTTGTTCCTCGTATGGGAGATACCTTCAGATAGACATAATCTCCCCGGTCAAAGGTAAGATCCCTTCGACGTGTGTCGGCATAACTCTTTTGCTGACTCTGTGCCACTTTCAGAGCTTCCCTGATGGCGGCAACTCGCTCTTCGGCATCTTTGATTATGGCAGGGCCAAAGAATGAACGTTCTCCAACTTCTGACCACATCAATGGTGTTCTACATTTTCTGCCATAAAGTGCTTCAAAAGGTGACATTTGCAGACTGGCTTGATAGCTGTTATTGTAAGAGAACTCGGCAAATGAAAGGCTTTTCTCCCAGTCTTTTCCATATGTTAACACACATGTTCTAAGCATATCATCCAATATTTGATTCACTCGTTCAGTTTGTCCATCAGTTTGTGGATGATAAGCAGAACTGAAATCCAATCGGGATCCAAGGAGGGCATGCAAACTTTTCCAAAACTTGGAAGTAAATTGAGTACCTCTGTCAGTTACAATTTTGCTAGGTACTCCATGGTACTTCAGAATATTGTCAACATATAGCTGTGCGTATTTATCCCCTGTATAGTTATTCTTCACAGCTATGAAGTGAGCAACTTTGGTCAGTCGATCAACCACAACCCATATTGAATCATTACCTTTTTGGGTACGTGGTAATCCTACAATGAAATCCATTGTAATTTCATCCCATTTCCACTCTGGAATATGCAGAGGTTGCAGTAATCCTGCTGGCCTCTTATGTTCTGCTTTAACTCTTCTGCAGATATCAGAGTATGCAACGAATTCTGCAATATCTCTTTTCATGCCTACCCACCAATATTTTTGCTTCAGATCTTGATATATCTTCGTTGTTCCTGGGTGGATTGAATGAGCAGAATTGTGGGCTTCATCTAGAATGACTTTTCTCAATTCTTCTTTACTTGGTACACAAATCCGGTCTTCATACCAAAGTGTTTCTTGCTCATCTACTCGAAATCCTGGGGCTTTATTTATTCTCATAAGCTCTTTGATCTCTTGCAATTCTGGATCATTAACTTGAGCTTTGCGGATACGATCTTCCAAGGTTGGTTGTACAATTAAGGCACAAACTCTTCCTGGTACGACAATGTGCAGATTTAATTTTTCCATCTCTTGTACCAACTTTGGGTGCGTCACTTCCATTCTTGAACTTTTATTATGAGCTTTTCAACTCAAGGCGTCAGCCACTACATTGGCTTTTCCTGGATGATACTGTACATCCAAGTTATAGTCCTTGATCAGTTCTAACCATCTTCTTTGTCTTAGATTTAGCTCTGGTTGGGTGAATATGTATTTCAGACTCTTGTGGTCGGTAAAGATCTGGCATTTATTGCCGATAAGGTAATGTCTCCATATCTTCAAAGCATGTACTATAGCTGCTAATTCCAAATCATGAGTGGGATAATTTAACTCATGAACTTTCAGTTGTCTTGATGCATAGGCGACGACTCGGTCATCTTGCATTAACACGCATCCAAGTCCTTGTCGGGATGCATCACAATATACCACAAAGGCTTTATGGATATCTGGCAATATAAGCACTGGGGCTGTAGTAAGACTTGATTTCAATTTTTCAAAGCTTTCATCACATTGTCTTGTCCATTGAAAGTTTGTATCTTTCTTGGTCAATTCAGTCATTGGCTTGGCTATCTATGAGAATCCTTCTATGAATCTTCGATAGTAACCAGCTAATCCAAGAAAACTTCTGACTTCTGATGCATTGATAGGTTGCTTCCAATTGATAACTGCTTCTACTTTAGAGGGGTCAACTGCTACTCCTTCTGCAGTGATTACATGTCCAAGAAAGGCAACTTTTTGTAACCAGAATTCACATTTACTGAACTTAGCATATAGCTCATGCTCTCTCAATTTACCCAATACTATTCTTAGATGTTCTTCATGTTCGGCTGCATTCTTCGAATAGATAAGTATATCGTCTATAAAGACAACGACAAACTTATCTAATTCTTCCATGAAAATCTTGTTCATTAGATTCATGAAGTATGCCAGGGCATTGGTCAATCCGAATGGCATAACTGTGAATTCATATTGACCATAACGTGTCACAAATGCAGTCTTCATGATATCAGAGTTTCTGATCTTCAATTGATAGTATCCTGATCTTAAATCAATCTTAGAGAAGTACTTGGCTCCCTTGAGTTGATCAAAAAGGTCATCGATCCTGGGCAGTGGGTACTTATTCTTGATAGTGACTTCATTCAATGAACGATAGTCAATGCACATTCTCAAGCTTCCATCCTTCTTCTTTACAAAGAGAACCGGTGCTCCCCAGGGTGACGAACTTGGACGAATGTAACCTTTCTCTTGTAACTCTCTAATCTGTTTCTTTAGCTCGGCCAACTCATTAACGGCCATTCTATAGGGTCTTTTGGCTATTGGGTTTGCCCCTGGAATCAAGTTGATTAAAAACTCCACATCTCTGTCCGGTGGCATTCCTGATAGTTCTTCTGGAAACACATCAGGATATTCACATACCACTGGCACTTCTTGAACTGATGTGGCTTCCAAGTTGCATAGCATAGGTTCAGCTGTTAGGCGGCGAGGTTGAAACACCACTGTGATTCCCTTGTGATTAGTAGCAGTAACCTTTTGATCGGCACATGATATATTTCCTTTATGTTGTGCTAACCAATTCATCCCAAGAATTACATCTATACCTTCTGATTTCAATACTAAATTTGCTAGAAACACTACCCCACTTAAAAGGATTTTAACTCCTTCACAACCAAAATGGCAATTCATGGTGGCTCCAGGAGTTTTGATTGAAAGAGGGGTTTTTAGCAAAATAGTAGGTAATCCATTCTTGGCAACAAACTTCGAAGAAACAAATGAATGCGAAGCTCCAGAATCAAACAAAACTGTGGCAAGTGTGGCATTTACTAAAAACTCACCGATCACAACATCTGGAGATTCTTCAGCATCAGTAGCATCAATATGGTTCATAGGTCCTTTTGCATAGTTCTGAGTCCTCCTCTGCTGTCCAGAGCCTTGGGGTGCATTGCGACTTGCACCTGACCTTGCTGCTGCGGCTCCAACATTGGCTTGTGATCCTCCAGTGTTCTGCAAGAGAGGGCATCTTGCAATCATATGACCAGGGTCACGACAGTGGAAACAAGCTCTAACCGGTGGTGCTTGGTTAACAGTGCTGGCACTCTTCTGAGGTGCTGAGTTGTTGTCTGAACGGTATGACTGAGTTGGCTGCTTCTGTTGCTGACCTGAACCAGATGAACGATACTGCATCGTTGGCTGGCGGCGTGACTTCTGATAGTTATCGAACCTTGGCCTCTGAAACCTTCCTTGCTGCTTAAACTTCCTGGCTTGAAACTTGCGCTTACGCTCTGTAGTCAGATCAGAGCGAGCATCTTCCAGCAGTAGGTCTCTGTTCATGAGAGTATTGAAATCTGGATAGATATGAGTGATTAACTGGGTCTTCAGCTCAGTATGTAGTCCCTTCCTGAAGCGATCCTGTTTCTTCTTATCAGTATTAACTTCATCAGGTGCATAACGAGCTAGCATCATGAACTTCGTGACATATTGAGTGGCTGTCATAGGTCCTTGCTTCAATGAACGGAATTCATCAGCTTTCATTTCCATAATTCCCTCAGGAATATGGTAATCTCTGAAAGCTTACTGAAATTCCTGCCAGTTGATAGCATTTGGATCAGCGACTGCATCACGATAGTTGTCCCACCATTCACCAGCAGCTCCAACCAACTGGTGTGATGCAAGTGTAACTCTTTCTTGATCAGTTGCTGCAGCAATGTCCAACTTCTTGTTGATATTCCTCAGCCAATCATCTGCTGCCAAGGGGTTTTCCAGTGTGCCATCAAATACCGGAGGCCTAAGCCTCATGAACTCTCCCATCTTGGTAGGTGGTGGTCCACGGTATTGATTTGCTGCAATTATTTGCAGAAGTTGAGTCTGGGTGGCCATGACATCAGCTAAGGTTGCAGGTGGACGGGGCAGCTCTTGCTCTTGGTTGTTGTTTTCTTCCTGGTCATTCTCACCCTGATTGTCACTCAGTTCATTTTCACCATGCTGGCTTGCTTCTTGCTTAGCCCTTTCATTCCTTCTTTCTACTTCAGGGGTACGTTCACGTCTGGCACGTTGTCCACCTCTTGCTTGGGGTCTTCCACGTCCTCTGCCTCTTGCAGGACGTTCTTGTTCCTCATTGTTTTGCTCTCTGATCTGGCGAACTTGGCGGTCGTGGATGCGAGCGGAACGCTTAGGAGGCATCCTGTTTGTGGTATTATTATTAGTAGTTGTAGTGTAGTAATCTTGGTTTGAGAGCACACAATATCACTCATACAAAGATCCAAATAAAATATCAAGCACCAAGCAAGCCCTATGTTACATTCATAGAATAGGGTACATAGAGGGGTTTATACAACGTGCTACTTCGATCTTGCTATGACTAAGGGATTACAACTAACTACTAGAAAACTAGACTGAATAGATTAGGAAAAACAACTGTTCTTCTTAAAGCTGACTCTTCTTGAAGTTGTTGGGGCACTAGATGACAGGTGAAGCTGGAACGATGTCATCTGTGGTGTCCTCCATAGGCTCAGTCTCAGAAGGATCTTCCTCAGTCTCGGTGTCATCACTGGAACTGATATATCCTCCACAAGGGGTACGAGAACTCTCAGCAGTGGTCGCAGCTAACTCCTGTTCCATAGCTGCTTGAGTTGCTTTGTCAAGCTTTGGTGCCGAGGGTGGTAGTGCGGGCCGTCCTGCAGGTGTCCTAGTAAAGGTGCTCTTCTTGGCTACCTTTCTGACCTTGTACCCAAAGTACCTCAACTCTGGCTCGGGCTCTGGCATCTGCGTTCCTCGAGAAACAGTGTTGAGAACTTCTGGCTGTAATTCTGGAATAGTAGGCATGATTGTATCATACTCTCCGTGCATAGTGACAACACGGACTATCCCATTGGTTGCCTCAATTTTTGTCTTGGTCTTCCTCATATCGTTACCCTGTTGGTAAAGAGTGTTCAATTGATCCACATGTGCCTTGGTCCTATCGCTCATCATCTTAGCCATTCCTTCTATGACTTCTTGATACCCTAACTGAGCATTGTTGGCTTTTTCACGCTCCACTTGCAAAGTCATCTTCAATGACTCAATCTCATCCACAAGGGCTCGTGTTGTACGCTCTGACTGTGCAGCGTAATGATGAGAAGCTTCAACTTGTGCCTTCAGACGATCCTTCTCATTCTGCTCAGCTTCAAGTTGTGCTTCAAGGGTGTCGGCCTTGAGACAGGCTTCTTCCCATTGGCTCTTCCAATTCTGGCAACGTTCAACATCTTCCTTCCAACGTTCACGGACATCTTCATGATGGATATCCAGAGATTGCAAATACAAGGCTGTCTCCACCAGGCAATTATTTTCTTCGGTGCGGGTTGAACCTTGGAGCGTATCCACACGATGCTCCCATATGGGTCCATCAACATCGGCTGGAGGTAAGTACTTGATTGGTGTGGTCCCTGACCGTCCCAAAAGGTCTTCACAGATTATTGCGGCTGCAACTCTGGCTATGGCTTGTATGGCATCTTCACGTTTGGCTCCAGTAATCTCCCTTCTGAATGGCTGGATAGGTGCATCCTCATCATCTATGTGTATGCAGATACTAGCATCACATCGAGGAACTCCATTTTCTTCATACTCCTTCCAACGGTAATGGATCTTGTCTTCGATATCAAACTGCCACAAAATTCGACGAAGTGACATGGGAAATCCTTCTTCAACTGTACCATGGGTGTGAGTCCATCCATTTTCATCAACATGGCCTTCCTCAAAGTCCATCTGTGAGATGAGAGGTTCAGAAGAAGTTAGTAAGAGATTTTGATAAGACTAGAGCTTAGATGAGGAGTAGAATAATAGTTTTGGAAGAAATAGTTTTTATAGCTAAAATAGGTCGAACAAATCCTAAGGGTCACGTCCTACGGTCAAGTATGGCTCTGATACCACTCTGTCGGACCCCATTTCTGGAATCCACGTGTTTACCGTACCAATCCCTGGATGAGTAGTTGGTACACATAACAAAGTGTTCCATTGCACATACACGAGTATATATTACATAACATAGTGTACATATCAAGGTCTTAAGTTACAAACCAAGTAGAGGCTAACATACTAGCCGGAAAGCAACAAACTGGAAAGGGAAACAACTAAGAAACACCACAGGCAAACTTGAGCAGACGTCGACCCTACTCGTCATTGTCATCACCAACGTCTTCTCCTTCTTCTTCTTCCACTGAAGGTATAGCAGCAAGAGTGAGTACATAAGGAACTCAACAAGCTCTACACTACTCAAAGAATAAATATATGCACTTTTAGTATTAGCAAGGAAAGGCTAAATGGTTCATTTGCGATAAAGCCTTTTATGCAGGGTTCAGCAGTCAAGGATCATAGATTGAAAATATAGAAGATTTATGATCATCTTTTAGTTGGTTGGCCCTGGGGGAGAATGATTCAATCCCGCCAGTTCCCAAGTTTTAGTTGGGCCTTCTGACCACAATGGTCATAACGACCCGGCACACATGCCAATACTTCCAAAACACGGGCGTCTGAACACCCACTCACACATCATGAGTAAAAAGGTGGCTAATCAATGTGACGCACATGAATGTGCCAAATGCCGTGGCAACGTCCAATCGATTGAATTTTACTCTGCAGAGTTTGTACAGCTTTTCCCATAGGTTATGTACTGTTGCGCGGAGAGTAACATAACGCCTTATCCATCTTATCCGAGTAGTCCCACAAGCCCACCACGACGATTAGGAGCATCCATAACAATAATAAAGGTGAGCGACACCATTGGCCAAAAGATGCGGGTATTCATGCCCGAGTTTCACATTCACTTTGCTCCTAACGACCGTTTGCTACTACCAGCCACCAGGTGGAACTTGCTTGCAGGAGTACCAAGAAGGTAGGAAAAGGTCCTGCCTATTCAGGTTCTATGGTTGTACGGTGAATCATCATGTATACAGTCACAAGAACTGGTCCTTATATGGCCGAGCAAGCGCCAGATCCCACACTAGGGGTCAAACACACCATCATCACTTCACAAAGGGCCTTGCTCGCAGTCCACCCATCCCATCACCGTCGCCATCATCATCAACACCCTAGCTTGTTGCTACTCCCGCCCCATATATTACGCACACCACCAAACTCATTTTAACGCATTTATAAAGGTAATTATGTGAGTAAAGGTGTGGCAATGTAGGAACATTGCAGGGGTCCTAAGCATATTACTAGTAGCAAGATAATTACGCATCATTTAAATAAAGGTATTAAATGACAGCGTATCCTAGGGTTAACAAGGTAATGGTAAAACAAGGGTAGACAAGGACTAGATATTAACGCCTAAGTAACAGACATCAATATCAATTAGCAAGTAGGATGACAGCTATTCAATCAGTAAAATAACAATCAATGCATAGTAATTATTTTGGACAGTCACATAGGTGCGTGCGAAAACAATAGGATCAATGATGATCGAGGAATAGTAGAGCTTGCCTTCAAAGTCGGGGTCAGATTCCTCCTCGTATCCCTCGATCTCGGGGTTGTCTTCAGGCTCCTCGTGGTCTACACGTAATAACGCTACGTAAATACTAGCGTTTAAATAAAATAACTCAATTAAATAAAATAAAAACCAAATAAGAACCAAATGAATTAAAACAGATAGATCAGAGGGGTTTTTGGAGAATCTAAAGGTAGAAATGGGTTCTAGGAATTATTTCCTATTTTCTGGGATTTTTGGGGATTTTTCCTAAATTGAAAAAGGTTAGGAATAGTTTTCTGTGTACACAAGGTGTGTGGCTCTAGTGTTTCTCCTGTGACTGTGAGGCTGACGGGTGGGGCCCGGGTGTCAGTGGCACATGGTTCATGGCTCACGGTGAACCGAACCTGTGCACGTGTGCGGTCCACTGGACCGAGTGCACGTGTGCGCGCGGGTGTGGACTGGCACGGCGGCGCGCAGGGGTGCGCGGCGAGGCTCACCGGAGCGCTCGCTGGCGGCGGTTGTGCAGCTCTGTGAGGGAAACCGTGTTGCCGTGGAGGTGCGGCTCAGCGAGGCGGAGCTGTGGGTGGTGACGGGCAGGTGCGGCGATGGCCAGAGCAGCAGTAGCGGCTTGCCAGAGTTGCCGTGGCGGCGGCGCGATGGCGGACATGCACGAGACGGGGCGTGAGTGGTGTTCGTGTTAGCGCGGCAGGTGCACGTCAAGCTGGAGAGTGCGCACAATGCGGTGGCGTGGCCAGACACACTGTGACGGTGGCCGGCGACGTGCAGAGGCGGTGGCGGACGGCAGTGCTCGGTGCGCGTACAGCTGCGGCCTGAGTTTCAACGAATGGCTAGGTCGAGAAGGTTGGCAAGGTTGTGATCTACGAGATAGGCTAGGGAGGAAAGGGTGAGGCGGCTCGTCGGCGATGGATTTGGCGGTGGCCGGACTTGGGGAAGAAAGAGGGAGATGAGGAATTGGTGGATAGTGGAGATGAAAGCTCACCGTGGATGGCTTGTGAGAGTGCGGTGAGTGGCTAGGGAGAGCTGGCGGGGTTTAAATAGGCTCGAGGTTAGCCGGAGAGGTGGGAACGCGGCAATGGTGGCGAGGACGCGCGCGCGGGCGCACGTGAGGATTAGCTCGGGCAGCCGCTTTGGAGCCCGGGGCATGGCGTGGAGCTGGAGGTCGCGGAGAGCAGAGAAGCTTCAGGAAGCTCTGATGGGCGGCGACGAGCAGCTCGCAGCTTTCAGACGGCGGCGACGCACGGCGGGTCAAGGGTGGCGACGCGGTGCGAGCGGGGCGTGCAGCTTTGCAGGCGAGGCGCAGGCACGGCTTGGACTTCGCGGGCTCGGCGCGGCGTCGCGGAGCGCTTGGCGGGGATTTTGTGCTGTGGTGCGGCGGCGCGTGGCACAGCGTCGAGCGGCGGCGCGACACGCAGCGCGGGCGTGGCGCGAGGTTGGGGACGACGCGCGTCCGTGCGGGCTCGGGCCGGACCGGGCTGGCTGCGGCTGGGCCGGAGGAGGGAAGGGCTGCGCGGCCCAGTGAAAAGAGGGGAAGACGAGTGGGCCAGGGAAATACGGCGCAAGTGCGGAGAGAGGGAAAGAAAAGGTTTTAAACAATTCCAAATTCGATAAATAGCAAATAAAATTCAAATGAACTCCAAATCAGTTCAAATGAATTCGAATAAAATTCATAAATTCAAATCTTAATTCTAGCAACCATGTTTGCAAGTCCCACTTTTATTTCCTTTCCAAAATTTCCATTTTCTATATTGTTAAGCTTAACAAAGTTTGAACTTTTCTTTTTAGAAAAAAATTCTAAATGTGATCCTAAATTTGTGGAAAATTTTCCAGAGTGATTTATTAAGTGCATTGTTAAGATTTGGGATGTGACACTCGTTGAAGTTGAACGTCGAGTATGGAACACTCCACGTGGTCCAGCGACCGGTCGAATGACAACGGCGCCTTATCGTGTTATTCTGTGCTGACAGATTCGTCGTATGAAAGTATGTGTGCACCAGGTCCAGCAGGTGAGAGCATGACGGCGTGGTGTAGGCCATGATTAGCACTGTTCAATGTCCAAGCTCTTCCTTAGAGGGAGTCCCTCTCTAGCTAGCTTGTACCTTGAAGAATATTTTCTTATTTGTTAAGTGTTTGTAGTGACTCTCTAGTTTGAAGTAAGTTGTTGCTAATATTTTCCTGGGGGATCATCGCTCTATTTATTTAGAGTACCTTTCCTCTCATTCAGGTACTCAAGGTTAAGGTAATAATCGATAGCTTAGACGTGGTGTCTAGATTATAGGTTACCTTTGTTTGTTGTTTGCCCCACGGTCTATAGAGGTAGGTGGTAGGTGGTGACAGCTCTATCCATCCTTCGTAATCCCCTACGTTCAGGCACACAACAAAGCTGTTGGTTGACATGACTTCACTAGAACAGATATGCTGATTAGTGACGTTCTTAACACGTCATCGACTGCTTGTAGTGACGAAATTTTCATCATAAATTGCGATTTATGACCTTTTAGGGTCCGTCAGCAGTCGAGCGTGGTCAGTGATGATTTATGACATTTTCACTGTTCGGGCAGCCAGCCCGGGCAGCAAGGGTATGATACGGTACTTTGTATACGTATACTGCCACGATGGCAGCCACGATGGCACGATGACATGGCGCCCAACGTGGCAGCATTGCCACATAAGCATAATGACGTGTCCATACACGTGTCAACTTTCTGCTGGTCCACATGTCGTTTCCCTATTGGTCCACGCGGCCTTTTTTTACTGGTTCACGTGTCATGTTTTCAAGAGTCCACGTGTCACTACTCTATTAGTCCACGTGTCACTACTCTATTAGTTCACGTGTCGTTTTTTTTATTGGTTCACGTGTCTTTATTTTAAGAGTACACGTGTCGCGCTTTAATTGCGACACGTGTCATTTTGCGGTTGGTCCACGTGTCATTTCGCGGTTGGTCCACGTGTCAATTGCCCAGATCGTCACCCAGCGCATAAATGGCCTTATGCGGGCCCATTTGAGGTCCAACTATTTCATCACAAATCATATCAGGTTGGATCGTCACAAGCAGATGCCAAATTTATCTTGTTAAATACATAGAAGAGTCATGTATACATGACAAACCAAAATGATGTCGGAGTTCACATTCCATACAGATCACGAAATGATGCCGGATTACAAAATGGTGACCCATGAACGGAGAGTTCAGTAATCACACCAAAACTAATCAGACTAGAAAATCATTCAAATGTCAGAGATGAAGGATGCAACTGACCACCCTCAAAATTAGACATGAGGCAAGCAATCATGCTTGCCTTTTGTGCTGATTCCTTCCTCAAGTGCTCTAACTGCGCTTCCACAGTGCGGTTTGAGTCTCTCGCTTCTTGCACTTGCTTCCGCAAGGCATCGATCTCCCTCTTCTGTTGTTCAACTATTTGTTCAACTTGTCAACCTTCAGCTTTCTTGCGCTCAAGTTCAGCGATCAGTGCTTCTAACCGGGAACAAACGGGAACTCTGAGTTTTTTCTTTGATTGTAGGCCCACAACTTCAAGAAAGGTACTTGCACGAACAACTTCACGAACAGCACGACCAGGAGACATCGGTTCCTCTCCCTCTCGTACAGGTTCTTCCATCATCGCTTCCATATCATCCTAGCAAAACAAGGGTGACAGGTCAAAGTTCTATCTTGTTAATAGATTTTTACAGTGCGGGACAGGCATAAGAGGACATGAAAAGGAAACAAGGACTTACAAGAGCTTTCTGAACTGTCTCACTAACAGAACCAGTTTTCCATGATGAATGATACTCCCTGAACAGGTCCACCGCAGTGGGCTTTGCATCCTTGAATTTATCTCTCTAAAATCATGTGCAAAGAAATGTTTAAAAGGATTTGATCAGAAGAAATGAAAGGAGTCGATTGACTAGTTCCTTACCACGGCATGGGCCTGTGCAACATAGCACCGAGAGCCTGTGCGCTGATACATCTGGACTTTCTCACGGTTCCGTTGGTTTGCAAAACACGTTTCCTGCAAAAAGCACATTTCTGTGAGTGATAGAAAAAAAATACAGTGTTTCTAACGTCCAGCATCACTTAAGCGCTTTTGTGCAATGAACAAATTTAATAAAGAGTAAAACAAGTAGTAGTATATCAAAACACTTAAGTCTATAACAAACAAAAAAAAAAGGCACGACAGAGGGAACCAGTAGAGCAGAACAAAGTACGGGTACAACATAGTAATTGTATGTTTACTCTAAAATCTGATGGCATCTTGAATTAACTGTTTAACATTAGGTTGACTGACAAGGAACGAGGCGCTTTCAAGTTCTGCCATACCATGTGCTGTGGGCTTGACCACAACTTCAGGAGTTCTGCCCATTGGTTGTCATCCATCGATGACACAGGTGATTTGGTAATCCGTTGACTCTCCGGTACATTATCGAAGTACTTCTTCTTCAGCTTATATCTCATTTGACGCTGGCCGGATTTCAGCATGTCAGCACAAGCTGAAATCACTGGTTTGCTGGTGGTGTCCATGGAAAATTGCACCTAGTACAGAGGAAATCAAAGTTATTCTCAAAATGGAATGAAAAGATCGAGCACCCGTGAGCTTATCAGGTTTGGTACAGCAAATCAAATAGAATTTCCCTCCAATGTTGACCATGAGTTGATATACTTACGGAAACTTTTTTGATGTAGTTAGAAAGATGATCCTGCTCATGCTGCAACTTGTTCCAGCGAGGAAGGACTGGTATATGCCTCCGCAGTACGATGTCGGCCTCCGTGGCAAGCTTTGTAGCTTGCCTTGGTACTTCAGGCCGTTTCTTGCCTTCGGAAATGTGGATTGGCAACTTCATGTGCATTCCTTTGTTGATTCTTTCCAGATCTTTCCCCGCTTTTCCTGGGCCCTTTGGAGTAGTTCTGATTTCTTCCTCTAACAAATTGCACGTGTTAGTCATTAAGTGGCTATCAGCAATAGAGCAAATAATATCTAGCAACAACAAAGGAGATCCTTGCCATCATCATGTACTTGGCTCCTGTCCTCTTGTGTTTCTTCGACAGGGTTTGCAGCGGACAATTCCCTTGCCTGCTGCCTAGTTATTCTTGTGACTTCTTGAGGAGGTGGCAACACTCTCTTGGAACCTCTTCCGCCTGTAACAGGACTGGTTGCATCCTGCGTTGACCTCTTCTGCCCTCTCCCCTTAGGAACTTGTAAGGCCTCGACACGAAAAATGGAAGAAAAATTAGCTATGCAATGACTACGGTACTAACAAGTAATTAACAATGTAACAATGACCGCATAAACTTGCGAAAAAATTAAAACCTTATTACTACTGTCTCCATTTAGGGTCCCCGGCAGACCAAGGCTTCTGAAGATTTGTTGATTTGCAGCAATTATTTTCAGTCGTTGAAGCTCATATTCGTTGGTCTCTTCCTCTTCATGGTGAACCATATCCGCTACACATTCGTAGAACATATTGTGAGAGATTGATGTTTCAAATACAAGTCGAGACAAATATCAGTTGTATATGCCCAAAACAACAAACAAAAACAAATCAACATCCCCTACAAAGATGGAAGTAATATACCTGCCATCGCCGGATTCCGTCCTGGTGCCATCGAAGTCTTGGAGACGGACAGAGCGTGGTTGCATACAACAGAGAGTGGTGCGTGTGTGTGTGTGTGTTTGGGGGGGGGGGGGGTGGCAGGACACGGAGGTGGATCTAGGGAACGACGGCGAGGTAAGCTGGAGCAGGGAGCGACGAGACGAGATCTGGTTGTTGTTTTTTTTTTTTTTTGAACGGAGATGAGATCTGGTTTGGTTTGGCAGCGAGGGCAAGGTTCAGCGCACTTTCATGGCTTCCTTGGCATAGTTTACCAAAAGACCCTTGGCCGCGGATCGGGAAAAGAACGCGGATGGGTGCGGAGTGGAAGGGACAATATGGACTTTTCGCATCACGGGTGAAATTTTGAAAGTGCTGCTCACATTTCGGCGGGCTGGTGAAAATTTGGTAGCAGCTACATTGTGAATTTGTGACGTTTTCGAGCGATGGGGTCGTATACAAACAGAAGACGATCCCATGATCGAAACCAGACCCATGGGAACGTCCCTGGAACTGACATAGAATACTAGAAGGAAAAACATCTTGAAACAAAATCAACCCAAATCGTGTCCAAATCGACCCCAACAAACCCTAACCTGGTAAAAATGAACTCGACTCTCAACTACGCATAACTCGACTCGGGGGGTGTTATTCGAGAAGCGTCCTTACAGTAAAATAAAAGATTGGACGAGTTAACGGAGAATGGTTCCTGGATTCACCATCTCTGCAGACGAACTCATCCGTAGGCCGGAGCGCGGTCACCGGCACATGCCTCTTCGGAGTTGTCGACGAGGTAGCTGAACAATTCTGCAAATGGAAGCCAAATGAGAGGGCATTGAGAGCATTTTGTGGAATCCGGATTTCGGATACCACAAAGACGAAGTGTCACTCTAGGAAACTGTGAAATGAAAAAGTATCTAGCGAGGAACTACAGTGTGTTCCAGGTTCCCGCGAAGCCCGGTGAAACGTCCAACCCTGTCAACCTTGTGCCGCAGAGAAGCTTCTCAGAGAAGGAATCAACTGTGATGACAAACCTTTGATTTGGTCCCTAATACTAGCTCTTTGCTCTTTCGGGCGAGACAACAATGCGGCCCCGTTTGTATTACCTTGTGATTGTGGATTCTGGATTCTAAAAGCACAAGCTGAAACAAAATGCCAGCCTTGAGTCTCAACAATGTGGCCTGTGCTTGTGCAGGCGGTGCACCGTCGTGGCTTTTCCATGGTGTCGTGACATCCGGGAACCTTCCCACTGAGTCGATGGCTATCAAAACGGGATTTACCAGGATTTTGATAAAGCGATGGGTTTAGCTGTCCCTTCCCTCAGACTGAATTTGTGTCTGACCGTGTCCAATTCCAAACCATCCAAAATTTCTATCCCAATCCCCAACTATCAAGATTGAATGCGGGATGTTCCCTTGTATGGGTCTGGTTTCGATCAGGATCGTCTCGTGCTGCGATCATGGTACACTTCAGAGAATTAGACCCATGCAATTGGAATGAAGGATTTGTTCCTCATTCCTGCGGGAATTGAACTGTTTCCTGTGAAATTCCTAAGACTTTCCAAATGGGGCCTGAAAAAGAATTGGGCTCCGGTTCGTGTAATAAGTTAGAGAATTTCCACGCTTTCTCAATTATCATTTCATTCGCGAATAGCTGGATGTGTCCATGCCTTTCCTCATACTATATTACTTCCCGCTGGCAGAGAGGATGATCAGCCACTCATAGGTTAACCCGGTGCACATGTATATGTTGACAATCATGATCAATCACGCACCAAGTTAATTCTGTTATTCTTTCTTCTCCAGGATGCTTATAACAAGGAAATCATACTTTGCAATTACCGTGATGCTTGAGTATCAAGAGATTAATACATTCAGCACAGATACGGTGCGCCGCACCATTTGTCCGGTATTGTCAAATTACTCACTGACAAGGATATTTGTTGGTATTTCTTACGTCACAGACAAATCCGCAAGCGCATGGAATACCGTTGTAGCACTTCACCCGTGAGTATTCAAGGGTATCGTTATTTATATTTTCCCAAAGAAACGGTGTGTGATTATCTTCTAGTCTAATTAGTCCAAGGACACGAAGAAGAGCGGTAGATTTGGGTAGAGAGGATTCCTATGGATGAGTTTCTTAGCAAAAGATAAATCCTGTCTCTAATTGCTTACTTCGAGCGCCGGCTTAGGCTTTGGTCTGCCAAGCCACTCCGGCTTATAGCTCTACTATGTACCCGAACGTGGAGGGTTCCTTTGGATGGACAGGGCTGTCACTTCCTGCCACCTACCTCTACAAACCGTGGAGCACACAGCGGACAAAGGCGACTTCCAGCCTAGACACCACGTCTATGCTATCGATCACTACTCTAGCCCCGGCCTGGTACCAATTTGGAAGACTAGAGCACTCCTTGCGGAGCGATGATCCCGTAAACAAGTAAAGAAAGAACTTAATCTAAATACTAAGTACACAATCCAATAGGAGATCAAGAATACTTACTTATGATGAAGATGAACGAACGATGAACGACGAACGAACGATGAACGAACGACGAACAATGACTATTATAAAGAAGTATTCTCAAAGATACAAGATTGGGGCTAAGTCCTCACAAAGGGAGGACTACCCTTCTCCTCTACCCTACTCTCTCCCTACTCTACTAGTATACAAGGGGCTCTAGGCCCTTGGGAGTGGAATGAGGCTCTCCTTCTTGTGTGTTGTGTGTGGGAGGGGGTACCCCTCTATTTATAGGCTTGAGTAGGTCGGTTTGGGGCCTCCACCGCCTCACCCACCGCCTTTGGGCATTAAATGCAGGCAGAACCGACATCAGGAAGGCGGTGGCGACCAGCTGGCCAAAGATGGGCCAGAGGGGCCACTGTAGCAGGTCGGCCGACCCCCCCTTGGCCCATTTGGCCTTGGGCTTTGGCCGAGGGGTCCTCCTTGATGTCTTGTTCAATGATCTTCGTGCATTGGCCCAAGTTGGTTGGGTTTTGTATGACTTTTGATCCATATCTTGTTGGGCTGCCTGTGCTGATTTTCTCGGAGTGATGTGTTGTGGCCTTTTTGATGTGAATTCCCTCCTTTTGATATGAAATGCAACTGCACTCAAAATCTCACCAAGACTTGTGGAATTTGTTAGTTTTAAGCCCTAACACTATGTTTGGTGTTTACTTTGATTCCATTTGTGCAGGTATTTGACGGTCAAAATCGTGCCGTAGCGACCGTCAACAAGACCCCCACACTTGAGCCTTTGCTCGTCCTCGAGTGAAGGTGGAAGATTAAGATAAAGCATGACTTCCTATGGTATGATGCTAGCATACAAGTTATTCCAAGCCATAACTGCACCTGTGAACTTTGAAGTGGCTAACATGCTATCTTGGGTGGTTGAGGAATGGAACGGTCTTGATTCAAGTCATCAATACCCCTCTGTTGAGTAACTTGGGTTTTTGATAGAATTTTCAAAATAAAAACATAGCTTGTACTCCTCAAATGATAAGTCTCAGATCGCTCAATGTGTTTGATTCCTCACCAAGGCAATGTATTTACCTTTTTTCATCCTACTTCTACAAAAGGCTTTTTGTGGAGCTTGGTAGGGATGAAAAGGGGCATACTTGTATCACTTATATTGCAAACTCAAAGGGTGGATCCAAAGAGAAAACAAGTCATACAATCTGATCAAGAATGTGCATGTGTGTGGATATGTGTATGGTGAATGGAATGGGGTGGAGTGAGATGGATACTCCTTGATGCTATGATGTTTCTCTCTTGATTGACTTTTATTTTGAGAACATGGCTATCACTTATTTTCTTTTCTCTTCTCTTCTTTTTTTTTCTTTCTCTCTTTTTTTTTTCAATCGTGCTCAACATGTTTGAGCATGTCTTTCTTTATTCATGCTCATGCAAATGAGCATTCTTTTTCTTTTTTTTTTCTTTCCATAGCCATGTCTCTTTTTGCAAGAATGTTTGGAGAGAGACATCAACAACAAGAGATGGAGTATTTATTTGGTGGGTGGATGGATGGAAATGGTGTTGCTAACTTCCAGTGTAGAAGGTTAGCATGTTTTATGATAATGTTGTATGTGCACGAAATCTTGATCAAGAAAGTATGACAAGCATCTCACAAGGGTCGCACAATTTGACAAAGCTCAAAGCAATAACAAGAAGCATTTGTAGAGGTTTTCAAAGTGATTCTTATTTGGCTCTGGTGGGAATATAAGATCATTGAGGAGTGCAAAGCTATGGATTTAAAATTTTGCAAGATAAATTCCCAAGCACTCTATGCAGAAGAAGCATGATTCATTTCATCCAACCATATCTCATTCGCCAACAACTTAGATAAGCATGGGTTCCTACGAGATTGGTGTTCACAAGCAACAGGTGTATGATGCGAGGAATAAAGAGTATGCAGGCCAACCAGATAGAAGTATGTTTGTTGAGAGGATAACACAAGATTTGTTTTATCATTGAGTTAAATTTTAGTGATTGACCCAAAAGAACATTTTAACTCATGAACTAGGGAGATAGAGTAGTAGGATAGGATGCGCAAACCATCGCCTTGGATGAAGTGGAGACCAAGAGGGATCATGGGATATTTGATTGAACCAAAGGTTCGATCGAACTTTGTTTTCTTGTGCCCGATGGCTCCACCATTGTATGTGTCGATCAGTGCGAGCTTGTGCATCGTGTTGGTGAGGAGATCTCGAATGTGTGCGTGATGAAGGACTCGAGAGATCTCCCCCCACACTTGTTCTTGTACCTGGCTTATTTATTCAAAAACAAAAAGAATGTGGAAGCAAAAAGGACTCTACCGGGGTTAAAGACCGGGAGCCTAAATTTATTGAATTCAGCACAATAACTCAAGGTGCATGATATGTTTGAAAGGGAAATAAAAGCGCCTAGTTTATTCGTGTACTTTTCATTATTTAATTTCTTTATTTGATTTTAAATTCTTTTCAACTTTTTATTTTATCATGCAAGGAGAAAGGAAAAAGATACAAGTTGCGATACAAGTTACCTTAGTGGGGGAGGTTCCCTCCCCCCACACTTGTTCTTTGCTCATAGCCTTGGATTGGGGTGGAACCCCATGCGGTGATTTTTAGGTCATGAGATTGACTGGGCTTTGTTGCAGCGTGGTATGATGTTGGCGCATTTGTCCTTGGTGGGTTGCTGCCATCGAGTGTCACAACAAACCTCTAGCCTCATATGGTTGCGGGGGTTGGTCCCAACTAAGTGCATACTCAGTTGTTTCCTACCCCGCTATATATTCATTGGCTTGGGGTTGTGGTGGTGGCACCGCCATGGCTGCATTCCTTGACCTTTCCGTTTGTAATCCCTGCCAAAAGCACTACTCCTGCAAGCAATCCTCATCCAACTTGGAGAGGGATGGTTAGCTCTCGGAGCATATACAAATAAAGTCCCGGTTAGGTGACGGGATTTCATTTGTATAGCCGAGGACGAGAAACACAAGTGAATCAAGACCATGTTTGAGTGTGACCATAAACAAGATAATCCTCATTGACAAAAGCTCGGGGCTTAGTGATGTATGAAACGTAAGCATTGTCTAAAGCCCTGATTCTTAAAGCGGTGTGAGCAATCAACGAGGTGCACTCAACATGTTCTATCCACTTGAAAAGTTCTAACCATTTCTCAATCATGCATTGCATAGGAGAGATTTTGATATTGTAAACCATGGCATAAGGATACAATGCTCATCCTCATAGATAGGTCTAAGATTGCTTTGAGGAACACAAGTCATAGCAAGCCATTCATGCATCAGGCACAAGGTAGGATGTGATATTTTGCCAAAGAGCATGTTTGCGAAGATCAGGAGTTGTAGAAACAAGTCTTGCAAGCAATGCTTATGAGAGCCTAGTAGTAGACTAAGATTGTTCCATGAAAGCAGGTAATACTTATTCTGGAAGAACCAACATAAAACCATTGTCTACTACTAGCAGGGTGCATAAAACTGTATGGCAAGTAGGAGGGATCTTATCACACAAGCAAAGTCATCCCACCCTATGGCTTCTAATCATGGGCAAAGGTGGCATTCATACCTTCCTTGTGCAGCAATGCCGGGTCATGTGCTCATGGGTGAGCATAGACACGGTTTCATGAGTGTTGTAGGCTTGCTTCTCCTTCTCGCACACCAAGATGGGATTGGTGTCGAAGAGGAGTCTCGATGTGTCATTTTCATTGTGGTCTACCTCTCCATGGGATCCTTTTGAAGCTCTTCATGCCAACTTTCTCAAGTTAGGCATGAGCTCAATGGAGGGGTATGGATATGTGCCACATCGAGAGTGACTTGGGTTTGAGCTTGTCGCCTTCTTCAACACATTGATGAGCCGCTTGTCGGCTCTTTTCATGGCTGCACACAAGAGCAAGAACACAAGAGCAAACTCGAGAATGGGTTACGTTAGTTTAAGCAATGTGGACCATTTTTCGGTTGCTCTCGCAAAGCTCTTTTTTTTTCGCAACTAAAGAAAGCAAAATAAAATCATAAGAAGAAAAGGAAAAATCTTTTTCTTAAGTTTGAAACAAAATTGTCACTTTGAGAGTTAGAGAAGCTCTCAAATTATTACCCCTTTTTTTTTTTGAAAAACAATCGTCTCAATTATTTTTATATGATTTCAAAGAAAAATAAAGAAGAGTTGGAAAAGATTCCAACATAGAAGAAGTTTATTTTGGAAGACTCCAAATGCAAATGGAAACAACAAAAGAAGGAAGAAAATCTTTTTCTTGAACTTGAGACAAAATATAATGAAAACTTTGAGGAAATGCAAGAGCAAGAATTTTGTTGCAAGGGTGCTTGAGTGAAAATGAAATGAAATTGAAGAGTCCAAACACCCTTGCATCCAAAAATAAACAAATGACGTCCAACTTGGTCAACAGTCCCACAATCGCTATATGCTGAAAAGTCAAGGGGAGCTGTGCCAAAATTCCTTCAAAATTTTGTTCAAAGCATTTTCCAACAAAAGATTGTCTCAAATTCATTTTACCAGATTTATTCTCTCAAAGGAAATATATATTTTTTTAATTTTGAAATGCAAATGCAAGGTGGTTTGAAAAATCCCAAACATGAGTTGGAAGGATTCAAACATGTAAGAATGTAAGTGAATAATCAAAGATGCATTTTCTCTCCTTTTTTTTTTGGAAAAGTAAACATGTATGCAATTGGGAATTAAATAAAGAAAATGCAATTTGTTGGTAAAATCAAGGATGCAAAAGAATGCAATTTTGTGGGAAGGTTCAAATATGCATGTGAAGGGAAGTCAAATATGGAGGAAACAAATATGAGATAACTACCGATTATCCTATCGGCAAGGGCATCATCATTTTAAGTCCGATGAGCAAGACTTTTCTCTGTCACGTGGAGTTTGATCATGAATTATCTCGTCTCGGAGAATGATCTGCATGGTTAGTACCAAAATACAACCACGATATTTGCAATATTTATGATAAACAAAAGCATCTACAACCATTTTAAAGAACAAGTAGCAAAACAAATAAACAAGGTGGTTGCAGGCCTCATGCATGGTTTTGGTACTAACGGGTGTTGACTCTAGAGACTCATGATGTGAGCATGTGTCATGTGGTTGTTCAAGGAAAAAGCTATCATGCTCACTCAAAGATTCCTCTTTGGATTCTAGAGTCGATGCCTCGTGAAATTCCATGGCACAAGGTTTGTTTTCAAGAAGTTCTTGATCAACATCAAGAACGGTGCATGAAGGGCCAGAGGGAAAAGGTTCGAATGGTGAAGAGGATTGTTTGGGTTCATAGACATGAAGAGTTTCATTCAACTCATCCTCTTCATGGGTGGAAAACTTTGCATCCTCATACCAAGTATGCTCGAGTGGCGGGATTGGAGATATGAACTTGATTTGCTCGAGTGGTTCATGATCGAGATGAGGTTTCACCAAAGGAGTTTGAGTGGTGGTGGTGAAAGTGGTTTTCCCAAGACGTTCCTTCATGTCTTCCTTGAGGAATGGTTCCTTGAGAGGATCGGGAGGAGTAGGAGGCATGTTTTCCCAAATGTAGTTCGAGGTGTTTCCAAAATTTTCAAAAATTCCTTTCTCGAACTCAAAAGGGAACTCAAGAGGTTCATCTTCCTCTATCATTGTTCTTGTGTCAGATGAGGACTCGGGTGTTGGGTCTACCATTGTAGGCACCAATTTTTTTGTTTTTGGCACAACGAGTTCCTCATCTTTTGACTCCGGCTCATCTGGTAAGTCAGCGGAAAAAGGTGTGTTTTTCACAATTCGATCCAAAAGTTCATGCGCTTCCGCTATGGTCTTATGAGAAAAAGATCCACCAGCGGCCGTGTCAAGATAAAGTGCGGTATTGTTGCTCAATCCCGAATAAAAATGTTGCAATAAAACTGGTTCGGGGAGCAACAATTCTGGTCCGGAGTCTGTTAATGAACAGAACCGGATCCAAGATGCACTTAAGGTCTCCTCTTCTTCTTGCCGAAAGTTAATTATTTCCGCTCGTAGAGAAGTGATACGAGGGAAAGAACGCTAGACAAAATTTGTCTCGCAATTCCTTCCAATCACCGTTCACTCTCTTAGCGGTATAAGTGTACCATTGTTTCGCCTTCCCATTGAGGGAGAAGGGAAACAACTTCCACTTCAATGTTTCTTGTGTCATGCCATGGATCAATCGGCATGAACACAAATGCTCAAACTCTCGCAAGTGTTCATAAGGATTTTCATGTTTAAAACCCGAAAAGAATAGACCTCTTATCATTGAAATATAATCGGGGCAAAACTCATAGCCAGATGAAGAAATTGGGTGTGATGATGATGGTGGCTCTAAGAGATCACCCCGTGGAGCAGAGAATGATTGAATTGTAGGTTGTGGCTCCATCATATATGTTTTTGGTATTTTTCAAGTAAGTGGGAAATGATGATGATAGCATAGATGGTGAAATGTGATGATCGATAAAGGAAAAGCAATAAAAGAAGAAATGATAAATAAAAGGATACAATACGAGGACCAACTAGGTTCGAAGACAAAAACGAAAACCGTTCCCCGGCAACGGCGCCAGAAATGCTTGTTGGTATTTCTTACGTCACAGACAAATCCGCAAGCGCACGGAATACCGTTGTAGCACTTCACCCGTGAGTATTCAAGGGTATCGTTATTTATATTTTCCCAAAGGAACGGTGTGTGATTATCTTCTTGTCTAATTAGTCCAAGGACACGAAGAAGAGCGGTAGATTTGGGTAGAGAGGATTCCTATGGATGAGTTTCTTAGCAAAAGATAAATCCTGTCTCTAATTGCTTACTTCGAGCGCCGGCTTAGGCTTTGGTCTGCCAAGCCACTCCGGCTTATAGCTCTACTATGTACCCGAACATGGAGGGTTCCTTTGGATGGACAGGGCTGTCACTTCCTGCCACCTACCTCTACAAACCGTGGAGCACACAGCGGACAAAGGCGACTTCCAGCCTAGACACCACGTCTATGCTATCGATCACTACTCTAGCCCCGGCCTGGTACCAATTTGGAAGACTAGAGCACTCCTTGCGGAGCGATGATCCCGTAAACAAGTAAAGAAAGAACTTAATCTAAATACTAAGTACACAATCCAATAGGAGATCAAGAATACTTACTTATGATGAAGATGAACGAACGATGAACGACGAACGAACGATGAACGAACGACGAACGATGAACGAACGACGAACAATGACTATTATAAAGAAGTATTCTCAAAGATACAAGATTGGGGCTAAGTCCTCACAAAGGGAGGACTACCCTTCTCCTCTACCCTACTCTCTCCCTACTCTACTAGTATACAAGGGGCTCTAGGCCCTTGGGAGTGGAATGAGGCTCTCCTTCTTGTGTGTTGTGTGTGGGAGGGGGTACCCCTCTATTTATAGGCTTGAGTAGGTCGGTTTGGGGCCTCCACTGCCTCACCCACCGCGTTTGGGCATTAAATGCAGGCAGAACCGACATCAGGAAGGCGGTGGCGACCAGCTGGCCAAAGATGGGCCAGAGGGGCCACTGTAGCAGGTCGGCCGACCCCCCCTTGGCCCATTTGGCCTTGGGCTTTGGCCGAGGGGTCCTCCTTGATGTCTTGTTCAATGATCTTCGTGCATTGGCCCAAGTTGGTTGGGTTTTGTATGACTTTTGATCCATATCTTGTTGGGCTGCCTGTGCTGATTTTCTCGGAGTGATGTGTTGTGGCCTTCTTGATGTGAATTCCCTCCTTTTGATATGAAATGCAACTGCACTCAAAATCTCACCAAGACTTGTGGAATTTGTTAGTTTTAAGCCCTAACACTATGTTTGGTGTTTACTTTGATTCCATTTGTGCAGGTATTTGACGGTCAAAATCGTGCCGTAACGACCGTCAACAATATTCCAATGAAAAGGGCAAACTTGATCCATAGATAGTCTCGTGTAGTGTTTACACAGGGGAAGACCCGTTGTACCATACCGAAGATGATACGAGATGGCTCGACACGCCTAAGAAGCTGCGATATGAAGAGATTGTTTCGTTCTCTGAACCAAAACTGTATTAAAACCTGGTTGCTTCACAGTCCTTGAGGCCTTCATGAGGGAGGCGCAGGTACGGTGCCCCGCACCATTTGTCCGGTATTGTCAAGTTACTCACTGACGGGATATTTCGGGATATTCCAGTGAATATGGCGAACTTGATCACGGGATAGTCTGTGTGTTTACACAGGTGAAAACCCGGCGTACCATACCAGAGATGATAGAAGATGGCTCGACATGCCTAAAGAAGCTGCGATATGAAGAGATTGTTTCGTTCTCTGAACCAAAACTATAATAAAAGCTGGTTGCTCGTGAGGGAGGAGCAGGTATGGTGCCCCGCACCATTTGTCCAGTATTGTCAAGTTACTCACTGCCGGGATATTCCCAGAATAGGGCGAACTTGATCATGGATAGTCCCGTGTAGTGTCTACAGAGGGGAAGACCTGGCGTACCATGCCGTAGATGATACGAGATGACTCGACACGCCTAAGAAGCTGCGATATGAAGAGATTGTTTCGTTTTCCGAACCAAAACTATAGTAAAAGATGGTTGCTTCATAGTCCTTGAGGCCTTCGTGAGGAGATTTTTGTTATTTCACCCATGAAACCGAAGTGAGGGAGGAGCAGGTACGGTTCCCCGCACCGTATGTCCGGTATTGTCAAGTTACTCACTCACGGGATTTTTTGGCGAACTTGATCATGGATAGTCCCGTGTAGTGTTTACAGAGGGGAAGGCCCGGTGTACCATACCGGAGATGAATATGATACGAGATGTCTCATAGTAATTGCATCTTCCCTTAATTTATGGATGAGAAAAAGAATGTTTATGAGTAGCATGGCAACTACAACTCGTACAATGGTGTATAAGCCGTCTCATACTCCTAAATTTTAGCGCTTGAGGTGGTTGTCTCGCGAAACAACCGCCTATTTCTTTTACCTCCCTCTCTCTCTTCCACCTCATCAAAAATCCTACGTGGCGTTGCATGAGATGGGCTACGAGACTGCCTCTGTGTAACGTTGTACCTGCCCTAATTTAGAGAATTTGCACACTTTCTCAATTATCATTTCATTCGCGAATAGCTGGATGTGTCCATGCCTTTCCTCATACCATATTACTTCCTGCTGGCAGAGAGGATGATCAGCCACTCATAGTTGGCTAAAAAATTAGCTTGCTAATAATTTAGTTGGCTAAAATTAGCCGATCCAAACAGGGCTCACTGACGGGATATTCCCGTGAATAGGGCGAACTTGATCACGGATATAGTCTCCTGAAGTGTTTACACACGGGAAGAAAAATCGAAAGGAACCGTGTTCACGAACCGCAGCGGCCACCGGCATCACTGCGGCGTAAATCATGCATCGCACTACAGAAATAACCCTGATGAATGAAGATAGGTATGGAATGCACGGGATAAGCGTGAATGAAACACGGAACAAGATATGTCCGTTATTGTCAAGTTACTCACTGACGAGATATTCTCGTGAATAGGGCGAACTTGATCATGGATAGTCCCATGTAGTGTTTACCGAGGGGAAGACCCGGCGTACCATACCGGAGATGATACAAGATGGCTCGACACGCCTAAGAAGTTGCGATATGAAGAGATTGCCCTATTTGGTCGGGCTTCCTTGCCTCCTTCTTCACCTGACACGATTTATTGTAATGCCACTATTTCCATATGTAGCACGAAACAGGAGGAGCCACAAAGGCTTCACCGGCTTCACCTCATCCATAGTTCATTTTTGTCTGGGAAAGGAGGAGCCGCTCCCTGCTATAGTACTCAACAGTGTTGATACAGTGTTTTTGGCAGAGGGAGCCGGAGACAGTGTTGATAAAAGCTGGTTGCTTCACAGTCCTTGAGGCCTTCATGACTCGTCGTGAGGGAGGAGCAGGTACGGTGCCCCTCACCATTTGTCTGGTATTGTCAAGTTACTCACTGCCGGGATATTCTCCTGAATAGGGAGGATAGTCCCCTGTAGTGTTTACAGAGGGGAAGGCTCTACCATACAGGCGAACTGAGAAAAATCAAAAGGAACCGTGTTCACGAACCGCAGCGGCCATCAATATCACTGCGGCATAAATCATGCATCGCACTACAGAAATAAGCCTGAATGAAGATAGATATGGAATGCACCTCGGATAAGCGTGAATCAAACACGGAACAAGATATGTCTGCGCACAGCAGGCGGTGATCAGCATTACGCCTCCACAAAATAAGCATGTTACTGGGGAGTCAGGCACTAATTAGTAGCATCGAACTATGGCTCGACACGCCGGCCCATCCTAATCTAGTCTTATTGCACCGCAGCTTTTACAAGGTACATTATTAGGATCCGCCATTCTATCTAGAAACATTTCGAAATCCCTAAGCCACCTGTCAGACCAAAGAAAACTGTCATCGGCGGCGGCGGCGGCATCAGCAGGGTCATTGTCCTCGGCGGCGTCCGCGTCGGCATCTTTCTCCTCGACGGCAGGGTCATTGTCCTTGGCGGCAGCGTCTTTCTCCTCGGCAGGAGGGTCATCGTCCTCGGCAGCGTCCGCGTCGGCATCTTTCTCCTCGGCGGCAGGGTCATTGTCCTCGGCGGCGTCGGTGGCAGCGTATTTCTCCTTGCGCTCTGCGTCTTCCTCCTCAGCGGCGGCGTCTTTCTCCACGGACGTAGCTGTTTTGATCTCCACCAGCATGCTCTGAAATTCGGAGACGTGTTCGCGGCAGCTGTTGAAAGCTACACAAACAATCAAGAAATTTAGAAAAAATCGAATCAATTTGAACAAATTTAGAAACAACTGACATGTATATAATGAATCGTGATCTCAATCATGGGAACTTCTCTGAAAGTGATACAATGCGCTTACTTCAGACTAGGTTTGTCAGGTGCCTGTCGCATATGGAGATGATCTCGTCGAGTTCACTTGGTGGACTTCCGGTTCACTCCAGGCAGTCCCCCAGTTTCCCCAGCTTGCTGTGCGAAATTCCCATGAACGACAGGAGATTCGCCAGAAGATCGAACCGGTTAAGAACTGCTATCATGACCCGGTTTGATAGAATCTCGCGGTTAAGCTTCGTCTTCATGCGCGTAATCCTCCCCTGGTCGTCGGCCGTGGCCTGCATCTTCCTCTTAATGGCTGCTATCCTAAACAGAGATCCAAAACAAGGCAAAATGAGAAGAAATCGACAGCGGAGGCGATGGCAGAAATAGAAAATAAAACAAGAAAAATTCAAACCGCTTTTCCTGGATTATTTCTTCTACGGGAACTTCCACAAGCCCCGAGCTTGCATTGCTCCTGTCGCTTGCGCCCCCCCCCCCCCCCCCCTCTGTTGCTCGTTCCTCCCCTTGTCCATGTTTCGCCTACATACATATGGAAAGCAAAATGAGTAACGAGACTAAAATTCATGAAGAAGCAGAAATCCAATAAGATGATTGAGGATATCGAACATCAGAGAAGAAAATGGATACCTTTTTTTTCGCAATCTCTGAAGCTCGACGCGGTGAGAGTTTGTGGTGCGAGTGATGCGCGGATGAGCACGGGAGGAGACGTTTAAGCCTTTATGGTGCGAGTGATGCCTGTCTGCCGGAAGAAAATGCAGGCTGCGCAGGAGGCCCACCTGTGTCACTGACAGTGGCATATTCGGGATTATGCAATTTTGCAATGGCACGGTAGCACGGGAACCCGCGAGAACCTAGGAACTACAGTACGGTAGTAGGAAAGTGTTCTCTGACAGAGCCTACCATGCGGAGATCCAAGCGTGGTTGCTTCACGCGGAGACCAAAAGCATGGTTGCTCATCATCAGGCAGTTGAAAATGAGTCAAGACGGGCGGCTGGCACCATTGTCTTGTCTTGTCAAGTTTTTACTCGGGCAGTTGAAAATGAGCTGTAGTGCATCTCGGGAAGGTCCGATTCACCCATGGCTTCGTCCCCTACTAGCTTAATGATCGCGTGACTGACTGGTGGACCCAACACTTTTATGGACCCACATGTTGGTGACAGGAAGGGTCGGCTACAAGTCAACCTGCGAGAAACAAAGGGCCGCGCCCGTGTCAAAAAAAAGGGGCCATGCCGCTTCTTCTTCGCCAAATCGCCCCCTTCTCACTGTTCACTGCTTCGCATTTTCTCCCCAATACTCTGCCTCTTCTGGTAACCACGCACCGCGCATCGTCCTCACCGTCTTCGACTTGGATTTTCAAGGTAAGGCCTCTATAGGTCTCTCAATCCAACTGGGCGCTGATTTTACCCATGATTGCAACTTATTCTGGATCCATTTCTCACATGCACCGTACCGTATCCACCCTGTTCAATCGATTTGTGCTTAGTTTTGAGAAGAGAGAAGCAACGACTAAGGCCGGAGATGACAATAGGGTCGACGTGAGTCCTCTCCACGTCGGCGATAACTCCGCCGTCGCATTTGGAGGCGCATCTGCAGGCGATGCACAGCTCCCCACCCAAACGAGGGTTTTTGGTGCTCCCACCAGGGGTGATGGCGGCGAGACCTCCTAGCGTAGGAGAATGTAAGTTAGCTCAATCGCTTTTATTTCATGTTTCGCGCACCATGCTTCTGATCGATTTCATCAAAATCAATTATCATTTCACCTATATCCGATACATATATATATATACATATATATATATACATATATATATATACATATATATATATACATATATATATATATATTGGAAAAATTCATTCTACTCCCGGGTGTAATTACTCCCTCTTTTTCTTAAGCCACTGACAAGCAAACTCATTTCCCTAACCGGGTCCGCCAGCACTAGCGGGTTTGGAACGTGCGCACAAGGTATTGCCGGGATTGACCCCTGATGTACGGATACAAATCAGAATATTTAGGATTAAAAAACATATTGTTATACGTTCATCATTATCCATCCGGTAAAATATCCTCCAGCCGTTTAGATGCCACGAGATTTGTTGGATACTACTAGGTGTAAGCCATATATAGTATATATCTATGCGCCTCATCCAGACTTTAAAAGTTCTATTCACATTCACATTAATATATCTAATTAGTCGATTCAATGGTTTATCATTTTCATCCAATTAGTGAATTAATTGGTTATCATATTTTTGAATTAATATATGCAAACAGTCAATTAAATGGTTTATTAATATTTTCATCACATATGCACCGTGATAAATATACAGAGCTTGATTTCATATTCATCTTTATATGTGTTCATTAATTATCATTATTGTGCATGGACAGGGGGCAGACACCCTTTCGCTAGACGTCTCGTGCTACATCTTGGAGAAAGTTGATGGCCATGGCCTTGGCATTTTACGGTTACTTTCCATTGGCAAGTCATTTAAAGATACTTGCAAGGAGGTCTACCGCGTATGGTCTGGCCTCCCCATGCTTATCACATCTGTTTACGGTTCTGCTTGGGCGCGGGAGACTGATGCTGATCATGATGCGGGGAAATTCGGTCTGTATCGTGTTGGGTATAGGGTGACTGCTGGACATGCTGGATGCGCTTGGGCCCGTTATGATCCTGAAAGGCGGTTCCAGTGCCAGTCAGACGAACTGAAAGGGCAGAGCTGGTTAGGAGGCAAAGATGACTGGCTTGTTACTAGCGATGAGGAGTATAATCTGAAGCTCGTCAATCCAGTTACCGGTGGAACTCGCGGCCTGCCTACATTATCCGAGATGCAGAGTACAGATATGGATGTTGCCTTGGAGTTGAGGCAGTGGGGATATTGGGGATGCAAACCGTATGTCCACCGTGTTGTACTTTGCCACACACTGAGGCAGGCAGGGGGTTATATGGTCGTCGTCATCTTCTCCTAGGGGCTCATGGCCTTCGTTCAGGAAGGCGAACCGAGTTGGACAGCTTTGACACGGCAAGCAGGACATGACGATGTACTTTCCCGCAGTTACCTTGGCAGGGATAGACATTACTTTGATGCCATCTTGGTTGACAGAAATGTTGTGGCAGTCACCAAGGCTGGAAGTGTACTAACATGGGACATTGATAAGAGGCCATGCAACAATCCTAAACTGATGATACATGGGACAGCATACATGGAGGGACGGCTGGATTATTGGCCGGTGGAAAGAGTGATTTACATTGCCAAGTCCCCTGAAGGCAACATCGTTTTGATCTGTATGTTTGGTGATCATGATGTTAATCAGCGCGGCGGCATGGGCCACGGTGTCAGGATGTATCGTAATGATCTAACATTCTGCGTGATGAAAGGCTTGCTGGTCTATGAGCTGCTTGTTGATCCAAACAACGAGAAGAAATATTGGAGGCTCAAGTCTGACGACTTTGGAGGTCACTATTCTCTCTTCCTAGGGGCAAACTACCCGTTCTTCTACGATGTGCCGTATGGCTCGTCGTCGCTCCAAGGTGGCCGTGTTTATGTATCTGACTTGGGTTTCGAAGGTGGACATGTTGGCATATTTCGCCTCGATAATAAGCCACATCGCCCCTTCGACTACAAGAGCATATACTTCCCGGTTGTTCGTGAGCCCAAGCAAGTCTCTATGTTCTTCAGGCCTACATCACATGTTTAGGTGTTTTATATTCATTCTACTTTGTATTTTTTTACAAACTATATATGATGTTTAAGTGTGTGCAGTTGTAAGTGATCTAATGGGAGACTCCTAATTTATGGATCGGATGTACTGTTAGTCAAACACTAGTTAATTTTGTGAGTATATTTAAATATATGCAAACAATCACGGAGCAGCTAGCTACAGATGCATGCTTGCAGAGGAACTCCCCTCCGTTGCAGAGCCATACTTCCATGCGCGCGCATCCACTAGCCAATCACGGAGCATGCACTCCGATCGGTTGGCATTCAGCTAACTACCTTGTTTCAATGACTGGTGGGCCCAACTCGGTAGGTGGTCCCAGAGGCCAGTGAGCTTAGGATTCCGGAAGGAGGGTACATATTCGTCGATCCGGATATCTCTCGATCTGGACAGTTCCACCGCCTTCATGGCCGCTTTCATGGATCTAGTGGGCCTACACCGCCACTTTCATGTTGTCATTCCTCCCCTAGTGGGCCGCTCAGCGACAATGTGTCTCAGGCTGGTTGCAATGGGCTCTCCAGGTCCAGCTTGACGGTATGGTCTACAGTACGGGCTCTCAGATTTCCTCGAAAACAAATACTAGTCCAGCCCATGGAGCGACGTGAAGGATGCCATGTGGCCTTACTCGCGGGCACAAGAAGGAACCCGACATGTGGGATCGAAGACATGGGCCCCGTGTTGGTACTGTGCCTTTAGCCGCGGGCAACAAAAATAAAGTGACGAAAATAGTATTAATAATACTTTCATTTGATAGTGGGCCCCGGGAGCTTGACACGTCGGCCCCAGGGACGTTTTACTGTGCGCAACGTGGCATTGTTCGGCCGCGGGCCCCACAGTGGATGACATGTGAGCCCGCGTGTTTCTTCATGTGTTTCCCCCACGTAGCTGACACGCGGGCCCGGTGAGTGGTTCCTTGTGGGACGTGTTCAGACTAGTGTGCAAACTGCAAACCATAGCTGTGACAAAAATTACTTTACCGTGGGTCCTACGTTGATGACATGTGGGCCAGCGTGGTGGTGCATCGTGCACACGTTGCATGAACACACTGGCAAATGAAATCAGCGACGAAAAATACTTGGGTCTTGGGACCCCGTCTCCTGATACGTGGGCTCCAGTTTCCTTTTGCTGTGCGTCTTGTGCCATTTTACGCGGTCAAACGAAATTTTAGTGACGAAAATAGTTTGACCGTGGGCCCGTGGAGCCTGACACATGGGCCCCATCTTGCTGACCAGGATGCCACGCAGGCCAGAAACACCCCTGGGGCGGGTTTATGACGAAAGCTGTGGGTCCCAATTTGACTGACATGTAGGCCCGCGTAGTGTTGCATCCTGCGCACGTGGCATTACCACGCTGGGAAATAAAATCAGCGTTGAAAAATACTTGGGTCTTGGGACCCCCGTCTCCTGATGCGTGGGCCCCAGTTGCCTTTGTCGTGCACCTTATGGGCCTGTGGCATTTTACGTGGACCAACGAAATTTTAGTGACGAAAATGGTTCGACTGTGGGCCCGTGAAGCCTGACACATGGGCCCTCTTTTGCTGACTAGGACGTCACAAAGGCCAGAAACGCCTGTGGAGTTGGGTTTATGACAAAAATTGTTGGTCGCCGTTGGTCGCCGTACTCGAAACGGGATTTTAGTGACGAATCGGCCACCCAGAACCTGCCCAGAACAGTAAACCGACGACACGGGACCATACTGTTCATCGATTTATACGGATTTTCGTCACAAATGAGGCTTGTTAGTGACGGATCGAGAAAAATGTCATAAAGTTAGCCGAAAAGGGGAAAAACCCCCAAAATAGTGACGGATCTACAGTAAAATTATCATTAATCAGCCGATCTGTACTAGTGCTTGCAGACCAAGTCCATCCCAGCAGTGCCCCAAGCAAGCATCTAGAGATAGAATTTATCTTTACCTACGGAACTCATTCTTAGAAATCCTATCTACCTACGCCTTCTTTTGCTTCTTTGTGTCCTTGGATAATCTAATCTAGAAGAGATTTATGCACCGTTTCTTTGAGAAAATATAAATAATCATATATTGAATACTCATGGGTGAATTATTGCTACAACGGTATACTCCGGGCACTTGCAAATTTATCTATGACATTAAGAAATACCAATAGTTGAAACATAGTTGTTGAAATCATAGATCCAAAGTTTCAAACATAGTCCCGATTGTTTTGACCAATGCAAAAGGACTGTGAACCCACTCGGGGTCATTGCTTGGACTGGAGAAGAACAAGAAACTCTCCCTCTCTCTCCCCCAGATGCGGGTGCTTGTCCGATCTTCTCGTCATAGAATCTATAGGGATAACTTGACCCGTGCAACTTGATGAACTGATGGCACCAACAACTACTCTGGCAACCACCTGTGACAAGATTTCACCACAAAATTTGGTCGTGCCTAACCTGAACTACACAAAGGTATAGGCGATGCTCTAGCAAATCACACTGAAACACAAGAACAAGTGATAGAGAACAACTCCAATTCCTCAAAGGGGCAGCTATGGCACAACCTTGAGGACAAGATCACTTGGCTTTCCTATTTCTTTTCCTTAAATTTATAGTTCGGGTTTCAGGGCAGATGAGAGTGCTATTTACACTAGGAACATACCTCTTAGCTGGGCTAAAATGGTGCTAGCCAGGCACAGTTCGACAGAACATGGGCCTGAGACTGTCTTCACTAAAACTGGCTTAATCCTATCCACACATCTCCAAATGGTGAATGTTTGAATGCATTGGAAGTAGACAAACGCTTCCAGGAGTGTGTGACACTCATGCCCAAACTTGCTGGTTTGGTACAATTTTTGGCTTGAACATTGGACACAAAATCTGAACGTCTTCAGGACAGGTCTCACCAAAACAGGGATAACACTTTTCTCATAGCTCCAACAAAGGGTCCGTTTGTTGCATGTGAAAGTAGATTTTATAAGCTTTCTATCCATATACAACAATTAGGCTGAAATCTCTCAAAGTTGTATAGAATCCATTGTGAACTTGAGGGTCAGATCATCATCGGGATGTCTTGAGAAATAGCTCTCACAAAAATGGGCATCACTCTTTCCTCATAACTTCAATAGATGTAACATTTGTTGTAGACGAAAGTAGGCTTCATAAGATTTTCATACATACATAGATATCACTTGAGCTAAAACTTCTCAGATTGATACAGAATTCGTTGTGAAGTTCAAAGTCAGAATTTGAATATCATCATGTCGACTTCTTCCTGCTCTTATTGATTGCTATGTGTCTTATCCATCTTCGGAATGTTCTTCAGACCTGAGGACAAGTAAGACATCTTCATTATGTAGTAAAAAATTCTTAGTAAAGATATGCTCACAATCATTAAGGAACATATTCACCTCTTGTTGTTGTTGTCTGACAATGGACCAAGTTAATGATCCTTTGTAGATAATATTGTTTTGTTCAGTGTTGCGAGGTCTATAGCCTTGTCCAGCACACACCATCACAGGGATATGAGAGATGTCCTGATATCTCTCTCCCCCCCCCCCCCCCCCCCCCCCTCCCTGTGACACCCCATGTCACTGGAGCCAGCCAGCACACAAACCAGAAACTGAACAGAAATCAAAAGCAAACCAAGTCCCAAAAATTCGAATTCAAAATTTAAACAATTGTCGAATCCAAGGTTCTAAAGAAACTCAAACTTTTGCATAACAACTTGAACAACCAAAAATACCAGTGGATAGCCCTTCTCAAATCAGAATTTTGGATATTTTTCCATGAATTTTGAAATTCGTCTGATGCCTCCATAAAATCCCTAAAGCTTATAAAGTGCTCTAATTTGACCAGCTGCCATTTGAAAACCCTTTGGAGTTCAGATGTGCATGTTGGCCAGATTATAGAACTTCTCAAGAGCTTTCCAGTGGTACCAAACTTGCGAATTTTGGAGCTTATTTGCTAGCTCAAATCGTGTGCACAAATTTGGGGAAAAACAGGTTTGAATAATTTGGGAAAAATTTGAAAGCTGCCAAATGGCCCACTTGTCAGCCTCACTCTGTTTCCACTGGAGGCCGCATGCCGCATGGACGCCGTTGTACGGCTCCGCCGCGCCGCCCACGCCGTCTCTCCATCCCTTCCCGTGTGCGGACAAGCTCCAAGAGGAGCTGCTCCCTTTTCTCCCAACCCCGCTCTCCCTCACCCACTGCCCCGAACCCTACCGCCATTGCCGCCTTCGAGCTCAAGCTCGCCGAGCCACACAACCAGGAGCTGCGCGAGGAAGCTCTCCAGCTTCCCTCACCACTCTCACCCCACATTTCTGTGCAAGGCTCGCGAATCGGTCGACATCGCGCCATGGCTGCGGGACGACCGAGCTCCGGGACGCTGCGCGATTCTTCGTCTCCGGTGAGCCCCGTCTCGATTCCTTGCTCTCTGTTGTTCCCCACGACTTCGCGCACTCCTCTGACCACACCTTCTCCTCTTTACGCAGCTCAATCGACGGATTTCAACTTTTCCCCACCGTCTGTTGCAAGAAAGTGAGGACCCCCACGACGAGTTCCTACTTCCACGCCTCACCGTCAACAACAAGCTCCACGCCGCTCTTCTCCAATTTGAGGTGAAGCTCCGGAGAATTTTTCCTTGATTTTTCATGCCTCGTACAGCACGGGCGTCCCTGCCGAACCTTGGCAGCCCACCACGCTCGACGCCGGCCATCCTCCGGTCGTTCCCGTCAAGTCCAAACACCTCAAATGGATGCAGCTTGAGTTGTGCTTCACGCTCACATTTTTTTTAGAATTTTTCATGGCCATATGGCCCAATTCCGGCGAGCTGCCGCCACTTCCGACGAGCTCCGGCCGCCATGGCCGTGCCCAGGGGCGAAGCTACGTTCACCCGTCAGCTGACACCGACGGTTTTTTAGCGGCACCTGTACCCCAACGAAAATTCACCAGCCTTGACACAGGTGAAAAATGGGCCTGACCCCGGTGACCCAGCACCAGGCCAGCCTGTTGCCTGTAGTCGCAGCCCACAAAGTCAGTTCTTTCCTATGGAATGAATCGAACCGAGCAGATCGATCGCTACCTCCGACGGTTCGTTCCTGTACTTTCAACAGGCGGCGGCGTGAGGCCCTCGTCAAGATCAGGCGCTCAATCCCGAATCCCCGATCCTAGGTACTTAGGTTCAAAGTTCAAACGTGTTTCTTCTGGTAGCGATTGCAAATCTCCAGCCCCAACGAGTCCCAATTAAACTGTTTATTAGCACCGCATGGAGGCGTAGCTTAGGATTATGAATTCTTTATAATTTTTTTCTTGGCGATCCAGTTCCCCAAGTCTGATTTGTTGACATTACGTGATCAGGAGTTCTGAAGCCAGGAGGAGCAGTTGTTTCCTTGCGACATTACGTGATTTGTTGGTCTGATTGATTATCTCAAGGATTTTGATTTTGTGTTCCACTTGTACTTAATGTTACTCATTTTGGGACATGCTAATTCTCTGTCACTATTATTGCAAAGGAAAGACAAAGACATCTTGGAGGCCATGTCAGAGGTGAAGTTGACTAAGCAGAAATTTCAGCAGATTAGAGATGATGGTTGGGATTCTCTATTGGAGACCACATTCTCTTTTTGTGAAAAAAATGGTATTCCTAAGTTGGATATGGAGGCAGGTTACATTGATTGGCATAAGCCAAGACAAAAGTCCAACCGCACCAACTATGAACACTACAAATATGATTGCTTGAACCCAATTATTGACTTGCAGCTTACAGTTCAATGATCGTTTCAATGAGGTGAATTCTAATCTTCTTACCCATGCCGCTGCATTGAGTCCCAAGAATTCTTTTGATGCTTTCAAGTCTGAGAGTTTGATGGAGTTCGCCAAGTTGTACCCTGATGATTTTGACTCAGACCAACTGAAGGAACTTGTTCATGAGCTGCCTATCTACATTGATAATGTGAGAGCTGACTTGAGATTTGCCAAGTTGAATAGTATTTCTGAGCTTAATAGGATGATGGTGGATACAGGAAAGGACCGTGCTTTTCCTATGGTCTACCGGCTTCTCAAATTAGGGCCCCTTTGGAACGCAGGATTTTCACAGGAATTGTACAGGAATTTCACAGGAATCAGTTGACTGTTCACAGGAAAAACGCAGGAACAGGAAAAAATCCCGCGTTCCAAGGGCCCCCTTAGTATTAATTCTTCCCATTGCCACTGCAACAGTGGAGAGGTCCTTTTCAGCAATGAAAATTGTGAAGACAATACTGCGAAATCGCATTGGTGATGGATTTCCCATTTTTGAATGATTGCATTGTATGTATGCTTCACTGAACCAGAACTTCTAGCAACAATGCCGAGTAATGAAGTGATAGTTCGTTTTCACACGATGGAAGATCGCAACCGTAGACATAATTTGTAATAGGTAATCACTATTGCAGAAGTGTACTTTTCTCAAGGTTTTTATTTTCTTGTTTCCTTTTATCATACACATTTCCCTTATTTATATATACTTTTTTTTGCAAAAATTTATATATACTCTATACATTATGTTTTTTATTAGACAATAGTATTTACTATATGTAACTGAGCCCTTTGCCAAAAAAAAAAAAGGAAGGCTACATGTAGCGACCCGGCTGACACCGGCGCCATTTTTTCCTGGCTTCGCCCCTGGCCGTGCCCAAGCTCGACCCTGGTGTTGCCACACCAGATCCAGTGCGGCCCTGATCTTGTGTCCCTCTGTGGGTCGCAGATCTGACTGGCCCCCCTTTTTCAGATCTTTTGCAGAATTGTTAATTCCTCAGAAATTGTCAGAAGATTGTAAAATTCATAATAAATTGTAAACATCTCAGAAAAATGTGAAACCAATTTTGTTTAGTTCCCCATGATCAGATCTATGTTGAACAAATGCCAAATAACACAAGACTTATTCTCTGTTTCCTGTAAAAATGCTTGTATGCAGATCTTGTTTAATTTTTAATTAATTCCCTATTGCTACATAAATCCTGAAATCTTGCATGCCTATTAAGATACTGTTAAAACACTTACAGAATATTTTTCTACAGTCATATCCTGTTTAATTATTTACTTATGATTTAAATCGTTCTCTGCATTGTTTAAATTATTGTAAATAATTCATATTACAATAAATCGTCAAAATTCACCATAAATCACTTCCAGTGGTGAATTTTACCAGAAAAGTGCCACTGGACATAAATTAATTTTCAAAATCAAATTATTTATTTAAATCGACTCAAGTTGATTAAATGGTTAAGTTAATTGAAAGTCAATAAAGGAAATACTTCAGACGAAATTAATTAACAAAGTTAATCATTTGCACTTACAGTGTAAATGACTGTCCTATCAAGTAATTAAATCATTAATTGCATCATATTCTTGTATCTAACTTTGTATTATTCCTTGTCATAATGTGTAGTGACAGAGACGACTCCGGAGCCACTGGACTTCCAGCTGCCGGAGGAGGAGGCGCAGGAGGAGCAGTAGCAGGACACTGACCCCGCTGACCCAGCTAGTGTAGCTCCTGAGCCAGGCAAGCCCGGTGCATGGCTTCCTATTTAGGATTTTATTTTCTCACTTGATTGGGGCTAGTACTTGTTTGTGCATTATGTTTATTAAGAGATGATGTGAAACCTTAGAACTGCATTAGGACTATCCTTCCAGATTTACCTTGTGTCCTATTTTTGTAGATGTGGTCTAGGTAATGTTAGGACTTGCTATGCTTAGGGACTAGCGAACGGTAGAAGACGAGTGGTAGGTCTCACTCGCATGATAGGAATCACCCTGGATTGTACTAGATTGATTTAGGATTTGTTGAGACCGGACGGGGATTTGTTTGTATAGGATGGTTGGAGAAGGCTGGCCTTCACGGTGGTGTAGCCCCATCTGTGTCGATTAAGGACCGTTCGTTGTTGGCCCTGTTGAGCAAGTTCGAACGTACTGATCACATGCTAGTGTTTTTATGGGCCTAGTAAACCTAGTAGCCTGTGACGCCCTAGTGTCTAGCGGATACTTGCACTTTCTATCATGGTACTCGGGAGAGAAGGGATGCCTCCCAATCGGAGCGTACGTCTGGGATGGGGACCGTGCGGGAGGGCCTTTCTCGGGAGGTGTGAGACCCAGCCAGCTCTAGGGGGGAACAGCGTAAACGGTTGCTGCATACGACTTCTTCGCGTGTGTGGCGGGTGGTCAGGTTTTCTCCTGCAGGATGTACATCGATGCCGCGTAGTGTGATATGATTGATGATATGATGATGCTAGTTTATTACTGTTACATTTATATATATCTAAATTATGCTTTTTATATGTTGTACTGTTGTGTCCGTTCACCGGCACTTCCGACTCGATACTGCGAAAAGCGGAGACGCTTCAGCTGGCATCAGAGCCGTGTTGGGACAGTACATCATATAAACGGCCTATTTTCGAAAAGCTAACCACGAAGGTAAGTAACGACGCACCTACGCCCTACGCCCAGGTAAGAAGGTAAGTAACATGCATGGCTCATGAGGTACGAGCTTAACTCGTGTAGATTGTGGGGGGTGTTATAGGATGGAGGAGTTGAATCAGGAGATGTGATTTGTGATGTGGGGAGCCATGCATTACTTTTCTATCATTGCTGTCCATCGGCGGGTTTGATAGACGTCACCTATGTAGGTTGCTTGAGGTGGCGATGTATGTTTTCTGCAGGTACACTAACTTGCGCGTAGATCATGTAGCAAACGTGTTGAGTGCGACTTAGTTGCCACCGATGTCTACGACCCGCTATACTTGGGCAAGATTTTATTTGTGAGGACGTATAGGTCGAGCATGCATTGCATCCTCATTTAAAACACTTCTACGAATTTCAGATCACCCAGAAATTTCATACTAACAAGCTAACTTCAAAAATTAGTAACTCCAAAACCACTTGGCCAAATTCGATGAACCAAGACTTTCTGGAGAGCTTAGAACATGGAATAAAACTTTGCTTCAGAATTCCCCCGTCGATTCTATCAGTATCCCCTTCAAATCTGTCGACCAATTGAAACCAGATTTCAGCTGCGACCAGGTTTCCAGGATCTGTCCACCAAATTCAAAAATAGATATCTCCAGTTCTGATTGTCCGTTTGTGGCGTTTCAGCACTCGTTGGAACGATATTGAAGTTATATACAAGTTTTGTGTTATGACATTTCCCGTTTGACGTCTCCAGTTGTGCAAGCTTTTGTTTTTATGACTGCTGCTCGCAGTCAAGACAGATTTCAGTCTGTTGCTTTGAAGGACCGTTGCACCTGTGTTTGTGCGTGAAAGGCTTCATGTAGCTACTTGCTACGATCCTCCAGAAGTCCTTTACCATGTTCTAAATTTTGTTTAGCACAGTTGTTCAGTTTGGAGCAGTTTGTGATGTTTTCTTGCAAACTCTCCATTAATGGATGCTTACGGCCTTTCTTGTATTTCAATTCTACCATGTCAAATTCTTTTCGATCAAGGAGCTAACCGTCAAGTTTACTTGGCAGAATGCCGCCGCGTCGCCAGCCACCGCCACCACCCCCGCAGCACAATCTGGCGGAGGTGATGGCCAACCAGACAGATATCCTCAGGACCATTGCTCAGGCCGTCACCCAGCAGGGTGGCAATCGTCGGGGTCCACAGCGAGGCTGCACCTATGCAGACTTCCTGGCCACTCACCCGCCTTTCTTTTCTGGGTCCACGGATCCGATAGACGCGGAGTACTGGCTGCGCACTGTCGAGTCCAAGTTTGGGCTCCTTCCTACCTGCACAGAGGTGCAGAAGACGCCGTTCACGGCACAGCAGCTTCAGGAGTCGGCTGGAGGATGGTGGGCGGCTCACCTTGCCACTCTTCCGGCCGGTCAGCAGGTGCCATGGGCACAGTTCAGAGAGGCTTTCCGCTCGTTCCACATTCCGCCTGGCATCATGCAGCGGAAGCTCAGGGAGTTCCTGGACCTCAGGCAGGGAAGCAGGAACGTGTTCGACTACGCTCAGGTGTTCAACCACCTTGCTCAGTTTTCGCTAGACCAGGTGGACACGCCCGCCAAGCGGAAGGTATGTTTCTTGAGGGGCTTGTCTACCAAGCTCCAGTCCCGGCTTGTCCTGAATGCTGGTGGTACCTTCGACGAGCTTGTCAGTGCAGCTATAGTGATGGAGGATGCCATCAGGGCACACCAGGAGGACAAGAGGAAGAGTAAGGCTGTGGCAGCACCATCTGGCAGTACTTCAGCCAGGCCACGTCTAGTGTACACCGCCCTCAATGGGCAGCGGTACCTTGCACCTCCACAGTACCAGCGTCAGCAGCAGCAGCAGCAGTTTGCTCGGAGACAGCCACAACAGCAGCAGCAGCAGGCAGGCAGAGGTTTCCCGTGCTTCAACTATGGACAGGTGGGGCACTTCGCAGAACAACGCACAGAAGGCTCCAGATCAGGCAGCGGGACAGCAGCGCCAGCAGGGCAGGAATGCACAGGTCAAGACTGGACGTGTCAACTACACCACTGCAGAGGATGTTCCAGAGGGTGAGCAGGTTCTTGCTGGTACGTTCTCTATACGGCGTCAGCCCGTTGTGATCTTGTTCGATTCAGGTGCCACACATGAGTTCGTCAGCCTAGCTTGTACTCGACGACTTGGTCTTGTGATTTCTTCCTTAGAGACTCCGTACATGATCAGTAACCCAGGAGGCCGTATTGTGACGAGGCAAATAGTTCGTAATGCTCCTCTTGATCTCGTTGGACAGATCTACCCGATCCATCTCATTGTGTTGGACGGTCAGGATTTAGATGTGATACTTGGTATGGGCTGGATGAGGGTCCAGAAGGCCGTGCTTGATACTTCTCTCCGTCTTGTTCACTTGGATTCTCCTAGGCATGGCAAGGCCACTCTTCAGCTATCTTTGTTGGCTCCACCGAAGCCGTCAGTGCATCAGGCTATTGGCAAGAGTCTGGATATGATACCTATGGTGCGTGAGTACCCAGATGTGTTCCCAGATGATTTGCCAGGCATGCCACCAGATCGAGATGTGGAGTTTCACATTGACTTGCAGCCAGGCACATCACTTATTTCCAAGCAACCATACAAGATGCCCCCTAATGAGTTAGCAGAGTTGAAGGTACAGTTGAAGGAGCTTTTGAACAAGGGTTTCATTCGTCCAAGCTCTTCACCTTGGGGTTGTCCAGCTTTATTTGTGAAGAAGAAGGACCAGGCACTCAGGCTATGTGTGCATTATAGGCCACTGAATGCTGTGACTATCAAGAACAAGTATCCGCTACCTCGCATTGATATCTTGTTCGATCAGCTAGCTAGAGCTAAGGTGTTCTCCAAGATTGATCTTCTTTCAGGGTATCATCAGATTAAGATCCATGCAGAGGACATTCCGAAGACTGCTTTCTCTACCAGATATGGGCTCTATGAGTACTTGGTGATGTCTTTCGGTTTGACCAATGCACCTGCTTACTTCATGTACTTGATGAACTCAGTGTTCATGCCAGAGTTGGACAAGTTTGTCGTGGTTTTCATTGACGACATCCTGATCTATTCAGAGACAGAGGAGGAGCATGAGCAGCACCTCCGAATTATGTTGCAGCGTTTGCGAGATCACCAGCTGTACGCTAAGTTCAGCAAGTGTGAGTTCTGGCTTAGTGAGGTGCCTTTTCTTGGCCATGTTATATCAGCCGAGGGCATTGCAGTTGATCCAAGCAAGGTGCAGGATGTTCTGGATTGGAGTGCACCTAGTACTGTCTCTCAGGTTCGCAGCTTTTTGGGTTTGGCTGGTTATTACTGTCGGTTCATTCCGAACTTCTCTAAGATCTCTAAGCTTATTACTGAGTTGCTGAAGAAGAATATGAGGTTTGTGTGGAGCCCGCAGTGTGGGGAGGCATTCCAGAATCTGAAGAAGCTTCTCACTACCGCTCCAGTTTTAGCCAATGTTTTCCTAAACGGTAAACGGTAGACAGTCGGTCGACCATCGTTTAGCGTTTAAACCCGTTTAAACGGCCGTTTAAACGGGATTAAACGGGCTAAACGGCCGTTTAGGCATAAACGGTGGTCACCCGTTTAACGTTTAGACGCCGTTTAAACGGTGTTTAATTCCGTTTAGGAAAACAAGGGTTTTAGCTCAGCCTGATATCACCAAGCCATTTGATGTGTATTGTGATGCTTCTGGTACCGGTCTTGGTTGTGTGCTGATGCAGGATGGCAGGGTGATTGCTTATGTCTCTTGGCAGCTTAAGCGACATGAAGAGCATTACCCCACTCATGATCTTGAGCTTGCAGCTGTCGTACTTGCTTTGAAAGTATGGCGGCATTATCTGTTGGGAAATCTGGTGCATATTGTTGGTATTTCTTACGGTCACAGGTAAACCCGCAAGCGCACGGAGAATACCGTTGTGGCACTTCACCCGTGAGTATTCAAGGGTATCGTATTTTCCACAGGGAAGGCGGTGGTTTTACGAGATAGCAAAGTTCATAATCACATAACTAATAATGTACCAAGGTCTAAACAGGGGTAAGGATAATAATATGGTAGGGATAGTGTGACAACACAACCAGAGCAATCCAATCTAACACTAGAACTAAGCCTAGGCTAAGCGGGGTTAAGAAGAGAGCCGAGATGGGTCCTTATGTACTTCTTATATTCCTGCTCATGCAACACATACAAGTCTAAGCTCTATGTCAACCTGGAACAAGGGGGGTAACCAGCAGGGCTGTCACCACCTACCGGCATTCCTTCTACCAGGCAATCAAGGCTATCTACCATAGAACAAAGAGGATTAGGCACAGCAGGGCTGTCACCACCTACCGGCAAACCCCCTACTAGGACACGTGGCACTAGAGCGATTAAGTCCCCAATGCCAGTCCTAGGGTCACGTGACAATAAGGCAATTAAGTCCTCACTGCCAGACCTTCTCTTGTTCAAGCAGACAACCAAACACCCAAAGCTGTTTATCAACCTAAGCACCACGCTCACATTGCTAAACAGTACTCTCGATTCCCACGGGACTTTGACCCTTCGGATCATCAAGTCGGGAATAAGAGTACACCTAATCCTGACCCGACGGATCAACAGATCAAGTGCTAGAACATGCATGACTCTGACCCTACGGATCATCAAGTCAATGGGTGAGACATGCGTAACTCTAACCCTGCGGATTAACAAGCTACGATCTATATCGCACATAACTCTAACCCTATGGATTAACAAGTCATGGGCCTGAGCATGTCTCACCATTTCATGCATGAATCGAGTGTAAGGACAATAACGAATGAATAAAGGCATGTCAAGCATGAAGCAACCAATCATGACTAGATAATAACCACATAGAAAGCACATGATCATCATACTAGTACAATCATAAGGCATGAGGAATAAAGAAGATAATTCTATTGAGGTGGACCTTGATACTTACTTAATATGAGATGAACGACGAACGAACGATGAACGAACAACGAACGAACGACGAACAATATATTATTAGCAAGTATCCTCAAGATACAAGATTGGGCTAAGTCCTCACAAAAGGAGGGCAACCCTCTCCTCTACCAAACTCTCCCCTCTAATCCTCTACAGCCTAGAGACTAGTCTAATGCTAGAGATTGGATTCCTCTTGGTGTCAATGTGTGTTGTCATGTGTTGTCTCTTCAGAGGAGGGGGATACCCCTTATTATATAGCCTCCAAGGTCGGTAGAATTGAGTCGGTTCCGCGAGGTGGTATCATTGATTGCAGGGGGAACCGACATTGCAACGTCGGTTGCGAACCGCCATAGAAGAGTGGGCCTCATTGGGCTTGAGGGGGGGTCGGCCGACCCAGCTAGGGGGGGTCGGCCGACCTGTGGCTGGCCCCACCTGGGCTGGGCCTTGGCAGGTGGCCCCCCCTATGTTCCTTGACCTTGGTCCCGAGTGCTATGGGTAGACTTGAGTATTTCTCTCGGTTATTGGGCCCTTGGAAGATATCTTTATTCCGGGAAAAACTGTGTTTCCAGGATTTGGAGTTTTGGGCCTCTTTTCCCTCGGGTTTGTATAGGATTCATCTTGATTGCACCTGCACCCATAAATTCACCAACACTCGTGGAAATCGTTAGTAATAAACTCCTACCACTATGTTTGGTGTTTACTTTGATTCCATTTGTGCAGGTATTTGACGGTCAAAATCGTGCCGTAACGACCGTCAACAAGACCCCCACACTTGAGCCTTTGCTCGTCCTCGAGTGAAGGTGGAAGATTAAGATAAAACACGACTTCCAATGGTATGATGCTAGCATACAAGTTATTCCAAGCCATAACTGCACCTGTGAACTTTGAAATGGCTAACATGCTATCTTGGGCGGTTGAGGAATGGAACGGTCTTGATTCAAGTCATCAATACCCCTCTGCTGAGTAACTTGGGTTTTTGATAGAATTTTCAAAATAAAAACATAGCTCATACTCCTCAAATGATCACTCTCAAATCGCTCAATGTGTATGGTTCCGTACCATGGCATTGGATTTGCCTCTTTTCATCCTACTTCTACAAAAGGCTTTATGTGGAGCTTGGTAGGGAATGAAAGAGAGGCATACTTGTATCACAAATTTTGCCGAACCAAAAGGGTGGATCCATGGAGAATGCAAGTCATACAACCTTGATCAAGATGTGCAAGTGTGTATGAGGGTGGTGTGGTGGAAATTGTACTCCTTTTTTGCGTTCCTTCTCTCTTTCTCTTTTTGAATATTTGAGGAGGACATGGCTATGATTCTTTCTTTCTCTCTTTTTTTTTCAACATTATCCCTTCTCTTTTTTTTTTCATCATGCTCTACTTTTGTATGAGCAGGGATTATTCTTTCTTTTGCATAGCCATGTCTCCAATGATAATTAGAGAGAGAGAAAGGTAACAATGCTTTTGTGGAGTACTTATTTTGGTGGATGGATGGTGGTATTGCTTAACTTCCAGTGTAGAAGTTCAGCATGTGAGGTGGAGTGTACGTGATCTTGATCAAGAGAGTATGACAAGTTTCTCACTAGGGTCACACATTTTGATAAAGCTCAATGTAATGACAAGCAGCATATGTGTGTAGGTTTTCCAATGTAGTCAACATATGGCTTTGGTAGGAATATAAGATCATCGAGGAGCATAGAGCTATAGATTTTAATTTTTGCAAGTTAAATACCCAAGCACTCTATGCAGAAGAAGCAAGATTCATCTCATCCAACCATATCACATTCGCCAACAACTTAGATAAACAAGGGTTCCTATGAGATTGGTGTTCACAAGCAACAGGTGTATGATGCGAGGAATAAAGAGTATGCAGGCCAACCAACTAGAAGCATGTATGTTGAGGGAACAACAAAGTTCATTTTATTCTTGAGTTAAATTTTAGTGATTGACTCAAAAGATTATTTTAACTCATGAATTGGGGAGATGGAGTAGAGAGGATGCGCAAACCGTCGCCTTGGATGAAGTGGAGATCAAGAGGGCCATGAGATGTTTGATCGACCCAAAGGTTCGACCTAACTTTGTTTTCTTGTCCCGAGGGCTCCACTGTTTTACATGTCGATCAGTGCGAGGTTGTGCATCATGTTGGTGGGGGAGATCTCGAATGTGTGCGTGATGAAGAACTCGAGAGATCTCCCCCCACACTTGTTCTTGTACCTGCTTTATTTATTCAAAACAAACAAAAACAAAGCGAAGACAAAGAGGACTCTACCGGGGTTAAAGACCGGGGAGCCTAGATTTATTGAATTAAACTCTAAGTGCCTTATGAAAGAAAAGAGAGAAGGGGCACCTAGCTTACTTATTTATTTATTTTTTTCAAGTGTTATTTTGATTTTAATTTTATAATTTTTATTTTATTTTGACATTTTCAAGGTGGAAGAAGAAGGATACAAGTTGCGATACAAGTTTCCTTTGTGGGGGGGGAAGGAACCTCCCCCCACACTTGTTCTTTGCTCTCGGCCCATGATTTGGGATTGCGCCCCATGTGGTTGTGGTAGTAGGCCATACAGTCATTTTGGGTTTTTGAGCAGCGTGGCTGTGAAGTGGCGATCTTGTCTTCCATATTTTGCTGCCACTAAGTGTCACAACGGTGGTGGCACTCGCATGGCTGCAATTCTTATTCAGCTCTTGAGAATTCTGCCAGAAACACTACTCCTGCAAGCAATCTTCATCCAACTTGGAGAGGCATGGTTAGTTCTCGGAGCACATACAAACAAGGTCCCGGGTTAGATGACCGGACCTCATTTGTACAGCCGAGGAAGAAAGGCACAAGCAAGTCATGTGGACCAAGATTGAGTGTGACCATGGGCAACCAAGATTGAGTGTGACCATGGGCAAGATAATCCTCGTTGATTAAAAGCAACTTGGGGCTTAGTGATATGAAAACTCGAAACAATGTAAGCCCCAACTCCATGAGTGATATGAGAAAACAACGAGGTGCACTCAAGAAGTCCAAATTGCTTGGAAAGTTCTAACCATTCATGCATTGCATAGGAGGGATTTCGATATTGTTAACCATGGCAAGAGGATTCTAAGCTCATTCCTCATACAGATATGTCTATGATTGTTTTGAGGAACACAAGTCATGGCAAGCCAATCATGCATCAAGCACAAGAAGGGATATGATTCAATGCCAAAGAGCATGCTTGTGAAGATCAGGAGTTGTAGGTTAAAAGTCTAACAGGCAATGCTTATGAAAGCCTAGTAGAAAGCAAGGATGTGTGCATGAAGGGTGATACTCCCTATGGAAGAACCGAAGGGTAGTACCATTGCCTAACTACTACAAGGATGCATGGGAAATCATGTGGTAAGTAGGTGGGAGCCATACTCATCCACACGAACAAAAACCGTATCACCCTTGGGCTTCCAATTATTAGCAAAGAATGTGGTCATACCTTCGTTGTACAGAGATTTCGAATTGAAGTTGTAGGCTTGTACCTTCTTTTCGCACACCAAGACAAGGTTGGTGTCGAAGAGGAGTCTTGACGTGTTGTTTTCATCATGGTCCTCCTCCATGGGATCTTCGTGAGGCTCTTCATGCCAATCTTCTCACATTAGGCATGAGCTCAATGGAGGGGGACGAGTATGTGTCACGTCGGGGGTGACTTGTGTTTGAACTTGTCGCCTTCTTCAACGTGTTGATGAGCTGATTTTTGGCCTTTATCCTGGCTGCACATAAGAGCAAGAACACAAAAGCGAACTCGAGCACGGGTTACGTTAGTGAAAACCAAATGGATTTCCCGTCGATTGCCTTTGCAAGGATGTCTTTTTTATCACAACTCAATTTATTGAACAAATAGAAAAGAAGAGAAAGGGAAATCTTTTTCTTAACTTCGAGACGAAAAGCCAAAAGGGTTTGTCTCAAAATTATCTCTCTTTGAGAATGATTTTCGAAAAAAAAAGAAAAAGAGGAGTTGGAGACGACTGAAGATCGAAGAAGTTTATTTTTGAAAGACTCCAACTATGCAAATAAGAGAACCAGAGAAAATCTTTTTCTTGAACTTGGGGCAAACAATGAAAATTCTCGGGAAATGCAAGAGTAAGAATTTTGGAAAAGAGTGCTTGAGTGGAATGAAAAGTGAAGGCACCAAGCACTCTGGAAACAAATATAATGAAATGAAGTCAAATTTTGGTTAACAACCCCATGATGGCTATGTGTTGGAAAGCCAGAGGGAGTTGTGCCAAAAATTCCTCCAAAATTTTGCTCAAAACATTCTTCATAAAAAGATTGCCTCAAACTCATTTTCAAAAAATAAAGAATCTCTTTTCTTTTCTTTTTTTTTTGTTTGTAAATGTAATGTGGTTTGAAAAATCCCAAACAAAAGTCGGAAAGATTCAAACATGCAAATGATGGAAATGCATGTTGAGGGGGAATTCAAATATGCAAAATGATGGGTAAGAATAAAATATGCAAATGAAATGTATGAATGCAATTGAGGAAATTCAAACATGCATGTGGAAATGGAAATCAAATATGAGATAACTACCAATTTACCTTTGGCAAGGGCATCATCGTTTTAAGTCCAATGAGCAAGACTTATCTCCATTGCGTTTAGCTTGGCGACTTGGTGCTTGATCCCGGAGATGAGGATGCAAACAACTTCTCGTGTTGGGGTTGTAGCTGTCTTTTCAAAGCACTTGTGCGAAGCCTTCTCCCTTTATGCTTCCCTTCTAGGGTGATGTTGGAAGGCTTCTCTTTCTGTTGAGGGTGTGGTCTCCACCCTTCACCGATAGCTACCTTCTCAACTAATTTTGTTGCTTCTGCGGCGGTAAGTGAGAAGATGCTCCCCTCGGCACGAGAATCAAGATAGTCACGAGCTGGTTGTGTCAACCCATGGTAGAAATTGATCAATATTGTCCAATCATCCATTCCACGATCAGGGCATGTTGTCAAATAATCTTGAAGTTTCTCCCATGCTTTAGGAATGGATTCTTCTTGTGCTCTCCAAAAGTTTGGAGTCTGTACATGAAGGGCATAGGCTTTGCCTCTTGGAGAGTATTTCTCGAGGAACGCTTCAGAGCAATCATCCCAAGTAGTCGCAACACTTGGGTTGGCATAGAACCATTGTCTTACTTCCCCCACAAGAGAGTAGGGAAATAGACGAAGTCGGATGACATCTTGGTTGACTCCCTCGATGGACAAAGTTTTGCAAACCTTCAGGAATTTTCGAAGATGGGTGCTTGCGTCCTCGTTGGCCGTTCCATGGAATGGATTGGCCTGCACCATGTAGATTTGGCTGGCTCTAGGTCTGAAGTTTCCGTCTCCAGTGCTGACGTGTGGCCCAAGTGCCATACGGTCAACAACGGCATCGGAGTATTCTTGGAACAACTTTTCAGCCATTGGCGTTGAGCTTGATGGTGTGGATGTAGCTGCGGGGTATTCGTGGGAAAACTTTTGACCCATTGGTGTTGAGCTTGATGGTGCGGGTGTAGCTGGCTTGACTGTGGAGAATATTCTTGAGGATGGGTGACTCGCGGTTCTGTTCGTCTCAAGATTACTTCTTGATTTTCTGTGTATTGCCTCGTTAGGTCAACGCCAGAGGTACACTACCCTGTTTTCACATAAAGAGAAAACAAAACAAAGGTAGACCTATCTAGACAGTGGTAATTAAAAGAAATATAATTATAAACAATGCTAGTGACTCTTCAACCAGTGCCTTCCCCGGCAACGGCGCCAGAAATGCTTGTTGGTATTTCTTACGGTCACAGGTAAACCCGCAAGCGCACGGAGAATACCGTTGTAGCACTTCACCCGTGAGTATTCAAGGGTATCGTATTTTCCACAGGGAAGGCGGTGGTTTTACGAGATAGCAAAGTTCATAATCACATAACTAATAATGTACCAAGGTCTAAACAGGGGTAAGGATAATAATATGGTAGGGATAGTGTGACAACACAACCAGAGCAATCCAATCTAACACTAAAACTAAGCCTAGGCTAAGCGGGGTTAAGAAGAGAGCCGAGATGGGTCCTTATGTACTTCTTATATTCCTGCTCATGCAACACATACAAGTCTAAGCTCTATGTCAACCTGGAACAAGGGGGGTAACCAGCAGGGCTGTCACCACCTACCGGCATTCCTTCTACCAGGCAATCAAGGCTATCTACCATAGAACAAAGAGGATTAGGCACAGCAGGGCTGTCACCACCTACCGGCAAACCCCCCTACTAGGACACGTGGCACTAGAGCGATTAAGTCCCCAATGCCAGTCCTAGGGTCACGTGACAATAAGGCAATTAAGTCCTCACTGCCAGACCTTCTCTTGTTCAAGCAGACAACCAAACACCCAAAGCTGTTTATCAACCTAAGCACCACGCTCACATTGCTAAACAGTACTCTCGATTCCCACGGGACTTTGACCCTTCGGATCATCAAGTCGGGAATAAGAGTACACCTAATCCTGACCCGACGGATCAACAGATCAAGTGCTAGAACATGCATGACTCTGACCCTACGGATCATCAAGTCAATGGGTGAGACATGCGTAACTCTAACCCTGCGGATTAACAAGCTACGATCTATATCGCACATAACTCTAACCCTACGGATTAACAAGTCATGGGCCTGAGCATGTCTCACCATTTCATGCATGAATCGAGTGTAAGGACAATAACGAATGAATAAAGGCATGTCAAGCATGAAGCAACCAATCATGACTAGATAATAACCACATAGAAAGCACATGATCATCATACTAGTACAATCATAAGGCATGAGGAATAAAGAAGATAATTCTATTGAGGTGGACCTTGATACTTACTTAATATGAGATGAACGACGAACGAACGATGAACGAACAACGAACGAACGACGAACAATATATTATTAGCAAGTATCCTCAAGATACAAGATTGGGCTAAGTCCTCACAAAAAGGAGGGCAACCCTCTCCTCTACCAAACTCTCCCCTCTAATCCTCTACAGCCTAGAGACTAGTCTAATGCTAGAGATTGGATTCCTCTTGGTGTCAACGTGTGTTGTCGTGTGTTGTCTCTTCAGAGGAGGGGGATACCCCTTATTATATAGCCTCCAAGGTCGGTAGAATTGAGTCGGTTCCGCGAGGTGGTATCATTGATTGCAGGGGGAACCGACATTGCAACGTCGGTTGCGAACCGCCATAGAAGAGTGGGCCTCATTGGGCTTGAGGGGGGGTCGGCCGACCTGTGGCTGGCCCCACCTGGGCTGGGCCTTGGCAGGTGGCCTCCCCTATGTTCCTTGACCTTGGTCCCGAGTGCTATGGGTAGACTTGAGTATTTCTCTCGGTTATTGGGCCCTTGGAAGATATCTTTATTCCGGGAAAAACTGTGTTTCCAGGATTTGGAGTTTTGGGCCTCTTTTCCCTCGGGTTTGTATAGGATTCATCTTGATTGCACCTGCACCCATAAATTCACCTACACTCGTGGAAATCGTTAGTAATAAACTCCTACCACTAGTAATAAACTCCTACCACTTTGATTCCATTTGTGCAGGTATTTGACGGTCAAAATCGTGCCGTAACGACCGTCAACACATATCTACACAGATCACAAGAGCCTCATGTACATTTTCACTCAGTCAGATCTGAATATGCGTCAGAGGAGATGGTTAGAGCTGATCAAGGACTATGACTTGGAGATTCATTACCACCCAGGGAAGGCTAATGTGGTTGCTGATGCTTTGAGTTGCAAGGCTCATTGCAATAATCTTATCGCTGCTCCATATGCAGAGGCAGAGCCCAGTCTTCGAGTGTATGCTTATAGCTCTTTGGCCAATATATCACTTGTTCCGACCTTGCGTGATGAGATTGTGGTAGCGCAGAAGAAAGATGAGAAAGTGGGTCACCTCAAGAGGAGACCCAAGCTCGGGGAAGCGAGAGTCCAGTGTTTCAGAGAGGATAAGGATGGAGTCCTATGGTTCAAGGACAGATTGGTAGTTTCTAAGGACTTTGAGTTGCGCAAGAAGATTCTTGATAAGGCGCACAAGTCCAAGTATTCCATCCATCCTGGCAGCAACAAGATGTATCAGGACTTGAGGAGTCGCTTCTGGTGGACCCGCATGAAGCGGGAGGTCACGCAGTATGATTCTGAGTGTGACACTTGCAGGAGGGTCAAGGCAGAATATATGAAGCCTGCAGGGTTACTTCAGCCTTTGAGTGTTCCTGTTTGGAAATGGGAGGATATTAGCATGGATTTCATTGTTGGCTTACCTCTCACATCACAGAAGCATGACTCTACTTGGGTGATTGTTGATCGACTGACCAAGTCTGCTCACTTCATTCCAGTGAAGACAGGTTACACTGTGCAGAAGTATGCTGAGTTGTACATCGCCCGCATTCTCTGTCTGCATGGAGTGCCCAAGACTATCATTTCTGATCGGGGACCTCAGTTTGTTTCTCGTTTCTGGGAGCAGCTGCATGCTTCCTTGGGCACCACTTTGATTCACAGTGCAGCTTATCACCCTCAGACAGATGGCCAGACAGAGAGGTTGAATCAGATTCTAGAGGATATGCTTCGTGCCTGTGTGCTATACCATGACAAGTGTTGGGATGAGAGCTTACCACTGGCAGAGTTCTCGTACAACAACAGTTACCAGGAGAGTATCAAGATGGCACCGTTTGAGGCTTTGTATGGACGTCGTTGTCGGACTCTCCTTAATTGGGTTGAGGCCGGCGAGAGAGTCATCTTCAAGTCAAAGCCAGCAGCTGCACCCGAGGAGACCGTTGAGACTGATGAGGGGGTCATTCCCACACCAGATTTAGTGGCAGCAGCAGAGGAGACTGTTCGCCGCATTCAGTCAAACTTGAGAGCAGCCAAGTCTAGACAGAAGAGCTATGCTGATAGAAGACGCCAACTGTTGGTGTTTGCAGTTGGCGGCCACGTATACTTTCGTGTCTCTCCTATGAAGGGTGTACGTCGGTTTGGTGTCAGAGGGAAGCTAGCACCCCGATACGTTGGACCGTTCCGGATATCTGACCAGTGTGGACCCGTTGCTTATAGATTGGTGTTGCCCTCCAACCTCTCCGGTGTTCACAATGTGTTCCATGTATCGCAATTGAAGAAATGCTTGAAGGACCCTACAGACAGAGTGGTCAGTGATGTTGAGCAGCTTGAGCCAGATTTGACCTACCCAGAGCAGCCTATCGGCATTGTTGATCAGAAGGACCGAGTCACCAGCAAGATCACTACCTGATTCTATAAGGTGCAATGGAGCAACCACTCTGAGGCCGAGGCCACGTGGGAGGCAGCGGAGTTCTTGAACTCCTATTTTCCCGGTTTTCTACCTCCGAGGTGCATTATTTAGTTGTTCCAATTTTGGATCTTGTTCTTCGCTCTTTCGCCATTCGTTTTTCCTTCCTTCTCCTTAATCTCGGGACAAGATTCTTTTAAGGGGGGAGGGCTATGACACCCCGTGTCACTGGAGCCAGCCAGCACACAAATCAGAAACTGAACAGAAATCAAAGCAAACCAAGTCCCAAAAATTCGAATTCAAAATTTAAACAATTGTCGAATCCAAGGTTCTGAAGAAACTCAAACTTTTACATAACAACTTGAACAACCAAAAATACCAGTGGATAGCCCTTCTCAAATCAGAATTTTGGATATTTTCCATGAATTTTGAAATTCGTCTGATGCCTCAATAAAATCCCCAAAGCTTAGAAAGTGCTCTAATTTGACCAGCTGCCATTTGAAAACCCTTCAGAGTTCAGATGTGCATGTTGGCCAGATTATAGAACTTCTCAAGAGCTTTCCAGTGGTACCAAACTTGCAAATTTTCGAGCTTATTTGCTAGCTCAAATCGTGTGCACAAATTTGGGGAAAAACAGGTTTGAATAATTCGGGAAAAATTTGAAAGATGCCAAACGGCCCACTTGTCAGCCTCTCACTCTGTTTCCACTGGAGGCCGCATGCCGCGTGGATGCTGTTGTACGGCTCCGCCGCGCCGCCCACGCCGTCTCTCCATCCCTTCCCGTGTGCGGACAAGCTCCAAGAGGAGCTGCTCCCTTTTCTCCCAACCCCGCTCCCCCTAACCCGCTGCCACGAACCCTAACCCTACCGCCATTGCCGCCTTCTTGCTCAAGCTCGCCGAGCTGCGTCGTTGAGACGCTGAGCCACACAACCAGGAGCTGCGTGAGGAAGCTCTCCATCCTCCCTCGCCACTCTCACCCCACATTTCTGTGCAAGGCTCGCGAATCGGTCGACATCGCGCCATGGCTGTGGGATAACCAAGCTCCGGGACGCTGCACGATTCTTCATCTCTGGTGAGCCCCGTCTCGATTCCTTGCTCTCTGTTGTTCGCCATGAGTTCGTGCACTCCTCTGACCACACCTTCTCCTCCTTACGCAGCCGAGTCGACGGATTTCGACTTTTCCCCACCGTCTGTTGCAAGAATGCGAGGACCCCCACGACGAGTTCCTACGTCCATGCCTCAACATCAACAACAAGCTCCACGCCACTCTTCTCCAATCTGAGATGAAGCTCCGGAGAATTTTTCCTTGATTTTTCATGCCTCGTACAGCACGGGCGTCCCTGCCGAACCTTGGCAGCCGGCCATGCTCGACGCCGGCCATCCTCCAGTCGTTCCCGTCAAGTCCAAACACCTCAAATGGATGCGGCTTGAGTTGTGCTTCACGCTCATATTTTTTTTAGAATTTTTCGCGGCCATATGGCCCAGTTCCGACGAGCTGCCGCCACTTCTGACGAGCTCCGGCCGCCATGGCTGTGCCCAAGCTCGACCCTGGTGTTGCCACACCAGATCCACTGCGGCCTTGATCTTGTGGCCCTCTGTGTGTCGCAGATCTGACTTGCCCGCCCTTTTTCAGATCTTTTGCAGAATTGTTAATTCCTCAGAAATTGTTAGAAGCTTGTAAAATTCATAATAAATCGTAAACACCTCAGAAAAATGTGAAACCAAATTTGTTGAGTTCCCCATGCTCAGATCTATCGGCGAAAAATGTCAAGTCACACAAAACGTATTCTCTATTTCCTGTAAAAATGCTTGTATGCAGATCTTGTTTAATTCTTAATTAATTAACTGTTGCTCCATAAATCCTGAAATCTTGCATGCCTATTAAGCTACTGTTAACACACTTACAGAACATTTTTCTGCTGTCATATCCTATTTAATTATTTACTTATGATTTAAATCGTTCTCTGCATTGTTTAAATTATTGTAAATAATTCATATTACAACAAATCGTCAAAATTCGCCATAAATCACTTCCAGTGGTGAATTTTACTAGAAAAGTGCCACTGGACATAAATTAATTTTTAAAATCAAATTATTTATTTAAATCGACTCAAGTTGATTAAATGGTTAAGTTAATTGAAAGTCAATAAAGGAAATACTTCAGACAAAATTAATTAAGATGAATAATCATTTGCACTTACAGTGGAAATGACTGTCCTATCAAGTAATTAAATCATTAATTGCATCATATTCTTGCATCTAACTTTGCAATATTCCTTGTCATAACGTGTAGTGACAGAGACGACTCCGGAGACACTGGACTTCCAGCTGCCGGAGGAGGAGGTGCAGGAGGAGCAGCAGCAGGACACTGACCCCGCTGACCCAGCTAGTGTAGCTCCTGAGCCAGGCAAGCCCCGGTGCATGCCTTCCTATTTAGGATTTTATTTTCTCACTTGATTGGGGCTAGTACTTGTTTGTGCATTATGTTTATTAGGAGTTGATGTGAAACCTTAGAACTGCATTAGGACTACCCTTCCAGATTTACCTTGTGTCCTATTTTTGTAGATGTGGTCTAGGTAACATTAGAACTTGCTATGCTTAGGGACTAGCGAACGCTAGAACACGAGTGGTAGGTCCCACTCGCATGATAGGAATCACCCTGGATTGTACTAGATGGATTTAGGATTTGTTGAGACCAGACGGAGATTTGTTTGTATAAGATGGTTGGAGAAGGCTGGGCCATCACGGTGGTGTAGCCCCGTCTGTGTCGATTAAGGACCGTTCGTTGTTGAACCTGTTGAGCAAGTTCGAACGTACTGATCACATCCTAGTGTTTTTTTGGGCCTAATAAACCTAGTAGCCTGTGACTCCCTAGTGTCTAGCGGATACTTGCACTTTCTATCATGGTACTCGGGAGAGAAGGGATGCCTCCCAATCTGTCACATCCCAAATTTTAAACAACAGACCAACAAAAGTCACTCCATGAAATTTCCTAGAATTTTAGGATTACATTTAGCATTTTTGGAAAATAAAAGTTCAAACTAACTAAGCTCAATATATAGAAAAATGGGAATTTATGAAAGGAAATTAAAAGTGGAACTTGTCAACATGGTTGCTAGATCTGGATTTTGATTTTAGAAATTTTCCCGAATTTGTTTGAATCATTTGGTTTTTATTTGAATTTTCTGAATTTGGAAATGTTGAAAACTATTTCTTTCCCCTCCCGGTAACTGGGCCGAATCCCCTCGGCCCATTTCCCGTTTCCCTCTCCCGCTGAGCCGCGCGCCCCACTCCTTTCTCCTCCCGGCCCAACCGCACCAACCAGCCCGGCCCGCGACGCGGGCATCGTCTTCCCCGTGCGACGCCGTCACCCCGCGCCGCGCCGCGGCGTCACGCAGCTGCAGGCCGCGCCCTGGCCTCTCCCTACACGCCACGCGCCGCCAAGCCCCACGCCGACCATATCCCGTAACCCGCGGGCCCCACGACGCGCAAACCGAGAGCACGTGCGTGCAATTCCCGCGCCCATGCCCCCGCTCCCTTTCAAACCGCATGTGGACGCGTGGCCGCACCGCCGCCCTCGGCGTTCCCGCCACCCCATGCCGCCGTAGCCTATATAAACCCCACCTAGAGCTTCGCCACACTCCACCGCACCCTCTCGGCCAAACCCTGGAGAGAATCGCTCTTCATTCCTCGCAAATAGACGAATTTCCCTCCTTCTTCCCCATCTCCGGCCACCGCACGATTCGCCGCCGGCGAGCCCTCTTCCCCTCCACCCACTAGCTCTACGCGTAGCTCTCTACCTCCACCACCTTCCGAGGCACTCGCACAAGCACACCCTGGACCGCAAGCCCGTGCGCACCAAGCTCCGCCGAGCGCCGCCGCATCCCCTCATCGCCGGCCACCTCTCCGGCGAGTCCCTGCCTCGCCACCCAGCCAAACCTCTTCACCACGATGACGTGCACCCGACGCACTAGCAAAAACATCAAAAATCCCACCTCGCGCACTTCTCCGCCATCGCGCCGCCGCCATCCCAACTCCGGCGACCCCGACACCTCGCCTCCGGCCCTCCTCGCACCCGCGCAGCATGCCGACGAGCTCCGCCTCCCTGAGAGCTACCTCCACGGCAACTCCGAGCCCCTCTCCTGCAGCACAGCCGCCGCCGGCGAGGTCTCCGGTGAGCCCCCGCCGTGCACAGCCGCGCGCCGCCGCACCAGCCCACCGCCACGCACGCACGTACACCCGGTCCGCTGGACCACTGGCACATACGCCTGCACACGGACCCAGTCCACAGTGAGCCTGGGAACGCTGAGCCACTAACACCATGGCCCCACATGTCATCCTCAGCGCGCACGCAAAAATGCTAGAGCCACCCAGTGCCTTGCACATGGAAGTTTTTCCCAGCCTTTTACCAATATGAGAATAAATCCCAAAAATCCCAGAAAATCCCGGGGCCCTGTATTTTTGCAGATAAGCCCCTGAACTTTGTTGTAAATCTGTTTAAGCCCTATCATTTTACAGAAACACCCTTACTCTTTTCTGTAGTTATGTTTTAGGTCCCCAACTCTTTTCACCGAAGCCCTAACCTTTTCTATAATTACAAACAGGTCCGTATAATCTTTCTGCTCTTGTAAATAAGACCCTAAACTTCCGAAAGCCATAACTTCACCGTTCGAACTCCGTTTTCGATGATTCTTGTTCCGTTCATCTCCGTTTAACCTCTAGAATCCAACCATACCCTCTGATCTATCCCTCTTATTTCATTTGCTTCTTATTTGGATTTCTATTTGGTTTTATTGATTTATTGCGCTAGTATTTATTGGCGTCATTACGTGTAGACTACGAGGAGCACGAAGACGACCCAGAGAACGAGGGATACGAGGAGGATTCAGACCCGAACTTTGAAGGCAAGCTCTACTTCTCCTTGATCATGATTGATCCTACTGTTTTCGCATGCACCTATATGGCCATCTAAATTATTATGCATTATTGTTATTTTACTAATTGAGTAGTTATTATCCTACTTGCTTTACGATATTGATGCAAATTTTTTAGAGCATGAATATCTAGTCCTTGATTACCCTTGATTTACCATTACCTTGTTAACCCTAGGACACACCGTCGTTTAATGCTATTAATTAAATGATGGCGTAATTACCTTGCTACTAGTATGCTTAGGACCCCTTTTGTAATGTTCCCACATTGCCACACCTTTACTCACATAATGACTTTTATAAATGCGTTAAAACGAGTTTGGTGGTGTGTGTTGATATATACATGGGGTTGGGAGTAGCAAACTGGTGTTAGGTGATGGAGATGATAATGGGATGGGTTGGACTGCGAGCAAGGCCACTAGTGACTTGTTGATGGTGTGATAGCCCCCTAGTGTGGGACATGGTGCTTGCTCGGCCATGTAAGAACCGGTTCTTGTGACTGCAAACATAATGATTTCCGTACAACCACAGAACCTGTCCTGGGCAGGACTTTCTCCTACCTTCTTGGTACTCCTGCAAGTAAGTTTCACCTGGTGGCTAGTAGTAGCAGCGGACTGGTTGGGGGAAAACACATCGAGTATTGAATGCTCGTTGCCGGCTATTTGGGAGTGAAATCCCCGCACCTTGTGACCATAGTGTCGTGCTTAATCCTTGGCCCCTGACCCTCCGTGGTGAGCTTGTGGGACTACTCGGAGAAGATGGATGAGGCGTTATGTACTCTCCGATCAAGAGTGCATAGCCTGTGGGAAAAGATGTACAACCTCTGCAGAGTGTAAAATTCAATCGATTGGACGTTGTCACGGCATATGACACATCTATGTTATGGGATCACATTGATTAGCCTCTCTCTCTGATATCCCTTGGCGTGTGAGTGGGTGTATTAGAGGCCCGTGTTTTGGAAGTGTTGGCAAATGTGCCGGGTCGCTATGACATTGAGTCAGAAGGCCCAACTAAAACTTGGGAACTGGCGGGATTGAATCATTCTCCCCTAGGGCCAAACAACTAAAATATGACAATCAAACTCTTCTGTTTTCATCTATGATCCTTGAATTGCTGAACCATGCATAAAATGCATTTTCCGCAAATGAACCATATAGCCTACTTCCTTGCTAAGACCAAATATGCATGTATACATACCCTTGAGTAGTGTAGGACTTGCTGAGTACCTTATGTACTCACTCTTGCTACTATCATTAAGAAGAAGAAGAAGAAGAAGTTGGTGACGATAATGACGAATAGGGTCGATGTCTGCTCAAGCTTGCCTGTGGTGTTTAGTAGTGTTTTCCCTTTCAAGTTTGTTGTATCTAGGCTAGTATGCTAGCCTCTATCTGGTTTGTAACTTAAGACCATGATCTGAACCCTATGGGATGTAATAATTATTCGTGTATGTGCAATGGAACACTTTGTTTGTGTGTACCAACTACTGATCCAGGGATTGGTACGGTAAACACGTGGATTCCAGAAATGGGGTCTAACAAAGTGGTATCAGAGCCGTACTTGACCGTAGGACGTGACCTTTAGGATTTGTTCGACTTAGGATGACTTATTTTGACCATAAAAACTACTTCTTACAAAACTAGCATCTTACTTCTTGTCTAAGCTCTAGTTTTATCAAAATCTTTTACTAACCTCCTCCGAACCTCTTGTTCAACAGATGGAATATGAAGAAGGCCACGTGGATGAGAATGGATGGACCCACACCCGTGCTGGACTTGAAGGTGGTTTTCCCATGATGCTCCGCCGAATCATGTGGCACTTCGATATTGAGGACAAGACTCACTACCGTTGGAAGGAGTACAATGAAGATGGAGTTCCTCGATGTGATGCCAGCATCCACGTGCACATAGAGGATGAAGACTCACCTATTCAGCCCTTCACTAGGGAAATTACTGGAGCCAGACGTGAGGATGCCTTGCAGACGATAGCCAGAGTAGCAGCTGCAATGATCTGTGGACAGCTGTTGGGACGGTCAGGGACCACGCCAATCAAGTACTTACCTCCAGACGACAATGAAGATAACATATGGGAACATCGCATGGATACACTCCAAGGACCAACCCGCACCGAAGGAAATGATTGCTTGGTAGAAACAGCTTTGCTCCTACAGTCTCTCGACTGCCACCATCAGAATGTCCATGATCTCTGGAATGAAGATGTTGAGCGTTGCCAGTATTGGAGGAAACAATGGCAGGAAACCCGCGACAATGCTGACATCCTTGCAAACGAGAATGACCGTTTGAAAGCACAATTGGAAGCTTCCCATTACTACACTCCACAGGCAGAACGTACAAGAGCAGTCCTAGAAGATGAGATTGAGTTTCTGAAGAGGACCTTACAAGAGGAACGTGCTAAGGCAAACAATGCCGAGTTAGGATATCATGAAGTCATAGAAGGGATGGCCAAGTTGATGAGTGATAGGACCAAGGCACATGTGGAACAACTCAACAGTCTCTATCAGAAGGGCAACGGTATGAGGAAGTCCAAGACCAAGATCGAGCCAACAAATGGGATCATTCGTGTTCTCACTCTCCATGGACAGTACGAGACAGTGATGCCCATTGTGCCAGACTTAACGGCAGACACCCTCGACACTATTTCACGAGGGATACAGATGCCTGAGCCAGAGCAAAAGCTAGAGCCAGAGATAAGGTACTTCGGACTCAAGGTCAGAAAAGTAGCCAAGAATAGCACCTTCACCAGGACTTCCAAGGGACACCCTGCACTACCACCTTCTGCACCAAGACTCGACCTCGCAACTCAAGCTGCCATGAGCCAAGAGCTAGCAGACCCACCTGCTCAGAGCTCCCGCGCCCCTTGTGGAGGCTACCTCAGTGACAGTGACACCGAGCCTGAGGAAGATCCTTCAGAGACTGAGCCTATGGAGGACGCCCTCGATGACACAGTTGCAGTTTCACCCATCGTCTAGTGCCTCGACGACTCTTAGTTGGCCTACCAAAGAATAATGTAATTGTGACCCTTAGATGTATTAGAATCGTAGTAACACGCTGTATTAATCCCTCTTTGTACCCTCTCCTACGATTGTAATCTAAGACTTGTTTGGTGAATTCGATATTTTATTTGGATCTTTGCATGAGTGATATTGTGTGCTCCTAAACCAAGATCATATACACTATAACTAATAAAAATAATAATAACAATAGGATGCCTCCCAAGCGATCTACCCGCATCCGAAACCGCCAAGTTCGCCAGAACAGGGAGCAAAACAATGAAGAGCAAGAACGTCCTGCAAGAGGTAGAGGACGTGGAAGACCTCAAGCAAGAGGAGGACAGTGTGCCAGACGTGAACGTACCCCTGAGGCAAAAATAAGGAATGCAAGGGATGAACAAGAAGAAAGCCAGCATGGTGAAAATGAACTGAGTGACAACCAAGAGAACAACCAAGAAGAGAACAACGACCAAGAGCAAGAGCTGCCACGCGCACCTGCAACCTTAGCTGATGTCATGGCCACTCAGACTCAACTTCTGCAAGTGATTGCTGCAAACCAACATCGTGGACAGCCACCTACCAAAAGATGGGAGAGTTCATGAGGCTTAGGCCTCCAGTCTTTGACAGCACACTTGAAGACCCCCTGGCTGCAGATGATTGGCTGAGAAACATCAACAAGAAGTTGGACATTGTTGCAGCAAATGATCAAGAGAAAGTCACACTTGCTTCGCACCAGCTGATTGGAGCCGCTGGTGAATGGTGGGACAATTATCGTGAAGCAGTTGCCGACCCAGGTGCTATCAACTGGCAAGAATTTCAGCAAGCTTTCAGAGATTACCATATCCCTGAGGGAATTATGGAAATGAAAGCTGATGAGTTCCGTGCACTAAAGCAAGGACCTATGACAGTAAATCAATACATCAAGAAATTCATGAAGCTAGCACGCTATGCACCTGATGAAGCCAACACTGATAAGAAGAAGCAAAACCGCTTTAGGAAGTGACTGCACACTGAATTGAAGACCCAGTTAGTCACTCATATCTACCCAGATTTCAACACTCTCATGAACAGAGCCATACTGTTAGAAGATGCTCGCTCTGACCTGTATTGCTCAAGTTTGCCTGTGGTGTTTAGTAGTATTTTCCCTTTCAAGTTTGTTGTATCCAGGCTAGTATGCTAGCCTCTATCTGGTTTGTAACTTAAGACCATGATCTGAACCCTATGGGATGTAATAATTATTCGTGTATGTGCAATGGAACACTTTGTTTGTGTGTACCAACTACTGATCCAGGGATTGGTACGGTAAACATGTGGATTCCAGAAATGGGGTCAATCGGGGCGTACGTCTGGGACGGGGACCGTGCGGGAGGGCCTTTCTCGGGAGGTGTGAGACCCAGCCAGCTCTAGGGGGGAACAGCGTAAACGGTTGCTGCATACGACTTTTGCGCGTGTGTGGCGTGTGGTCAGGTTTTCTCCTGCAGGATGTACATCGATGTCGCTGCTCTCGGTCAAGAGCAACCTTGTTCACTGAGTCACCTCGTAGTGTGATATGATTGATGATATGATGATGCTAGTTTATTACTGTTACATTTATATATACTGTTGTACACTACTATTATCTGATGTATTGTTATTTATTACCTGTTTTAGAGATAAGTGCACTGTTTTACTGGTTAAGTACTTAACTTGAATTAAAACTTGAAAGTAAATACCAAGTAATTAGTGCGCTTTATGCAAGTGAGTCAGTCTACCCCTTGTAGCCTTTGCATTCTAGGAGTCGGCTGTAGTTGGCCACGTTGACGGGTAAGTCTTGCTGAGTAACTAGTACTCAGGGTTTGGCTCTTTATGTTTTTTGTGCAGGTATAGATTTTGCTTCCGCTGTTGCTTGGTGGAGGTCCTCAGCAGGTCCACATCGCAGGGCTTCGATGTGCGGCCACGTTTCGTCGAGTGTTGTAGTATTGTATCTTTTAGACTTCCGCTGTGCTACTCGTTGTTTTAATTGGACTAATGTAATCACTTTAAGACCTAAATTGTGTTTTTATATATTGTACTGTTGTGTCCGTTCACCGGCACTTCCGACTCGATCCTGCGAAAAGCGGAGACGCTTCACTCCCTCTCTCTCCCTCCCTCTCTCAAGACACACCACTGGCGAAGCCAGCTAGCTAGTACTACCCTGGAACCAATGGTAGAAGCTGAATTAAGTAGTAATTGGTCGATAATTAATATATATTTTGTTGCGAAGGGGAATTATATTAAGATATAAACCAGGTTACAACCCAAATTACAACCAGATCCTCAAACAGACAAGAACTTGCAACCAAGACCTTTCTAAACCAAACTAGGACCTTGAGGAAACAAGAAACCACAAACCAGACCTTGGCACTATTCATCTTTTCCCCCATCTCTAACCAGAAAAATCCTCAGCCACCTCTCCATGAGTCAACTAGGAACATCTGCGTCTCATGTCGATCTTCAACTCCTCCCCCGAAAGCCAAGGGGACAACTCCAAAACACGTTATAACTCATACAAAGCACCACTCTAAATTATATTCTAACTTCGCCTCTGAAAGCTACGGTTGTTGTCCACGGGCAGCAGCTGCATAGAACGTTTGCATCACCTGACATACGACGAGGATGAAAGCCACAAGAAATGCGGCGGCGATGACCACGTTATGGCCGTGGTGGAACCACCCCATGAGTCGTTGTGCACGGCTGTCGCAGTGGTCCTCCAGCACGTGCCAGATGGGCTTCAGGTAGTTCCTGTCCAAGTCGTCGACGTCCATGACCACCCCACTCCAGAGATCGGCGAAGCCTTGCGCCACCTGCTGGTCGTTGCTCATGTAGTGGTCGACGATCCCCGCCCGCCGCAGGAACTCGACGTCCTCCACCGTGCACGCCACCTGCGACATGAAGAGGCAGTACGCCGTGACAGGCCTCCGTTGTTGCTGCTCCTCAAACGCCATCAGGTTACGCAGGATCGTCCAGGTGTTGCTCTCGACACGAAGGCGAGGGATCCACAACGTGCCTTGTCGAAGCTGCACGTCGAGGACGGAAGCCTCCACGTGGTCCTCAAACTCCCATAACTTGAACTGCACGTTGGCGTACCTCCGGTATTCCGTCGCACGGCGCCACCTGCCGGTCGGACGGCGATGGCGCCTCATCGTATCATTCTCTGCTGCCGGCAGAACCGTCGGCTGGAAGTAGGTGTGCACCAGGTGCAGCAGGTGAGAGCATGACGACGGTGCAGTCCGTGGCTTCTTGCTGACGAAGAGCATTTTCTGGAGCAGGTCCTGGACAGGCTCTGCTACGAAGTCGACGACCGAGCTTGTGCCTCCTGTGACGAGCCCGTGGAGCATCTGCAGGACGAAAAAAGGCACCTGGTTCTCGAGGAGGAAGAGAGTGTCACGCACCAACGTGTTCCGGCTCACAGCCGTCGGCTGTTCATGAACACCTGGAGTAGCCTTGTCGCTGGACACGTACTCCACAAATAAGAGGAGCAGATAGCACCCATCACTCAGCAGCATACGCCGGAACTGCTCCGGCGTCATGTCGCCGACCCCGTCGCCGTAGCACTCCCTCGCGTGGGGCTCCATCTTCTCCATTAGACCCGTAAGAGCAGCTTCCGTACATTGCACGGACAGACTCTGCAGCAAGCCGACGGAGCACTTCTTCTCCTCCTCAACCCTTGGACACGAACAGTCGAGGTGGTAAGGGCCGATGGGCATGTATCGTGGCATGAAGTTCTGAGGGTCTGCGCCACGGAGTTGCGCGCGGACCATGAGGATCGACTCGATTCTGCTCGCCATGCAGCTTCGCGTGTGGTATGTTTCTGCAATGATAACGCGTATGAATACAATACAAGATTTGCACCCAAAAGTGAACAGGACAAGGTTGTTTCGTGGTATTGGACATTGCCAGTCTCACCTAATCCATGTTGAGAAAGATCAGTCGACTTCGATGGTGACACTTTTGCTACAGGTTTCCAACTCATAGTCCTCATGTTTGAGTCCTGCAATATCTGCATGCCGGAGTTGCTTAGTGCATAGCATACCACGAATTAATTGTATCTGATATAATTTAATAACAACAATGATAGGGGTCTCCAGATAATTCGAGTTTTAAGTTCTTAGCACCTAGACCATCACAGTGGCCGATCCTGATCGGACAAATGAATTGTTCTAATTAAGAAAACCTTTTTTGCCCTAGTTAACACGATATCAAAATTTCAGATTTTATCTAAATCCTTCTAAGATCACAGAACCATGTCTCTCCCATATATAGATGACCAAAACAAATACGAGTTTTCCAATAGGTACCCATCCATTATGTCCTTACTCACAAAAAAAAAAAATTAACTTGATGACCAATAGCTAATCTGCCAGAAAACAGTCCCAAGTATGCTTACCTCGCACCATTAGACCCGATACTCCAAAGCTGGACTCTTCAACGTCCGTCACATCTTAGTCTCTATATAGACGTGCACATCTCACTCGTGAGACCTCAAGAACGAATCTCAGTTACACGAAAAAAAAAAGGAAAAAAATATGAACGAATCTCACTCTCGATAAGCACGTTAGTTCAGCGACATAAACGGATCTCGCTCTCGGTAAGCACGTTAGTTCAGCCAAAATTAACGGATAGCACGCATGGTCCCCCCCCCCCCCATGTTGGCACGTTACCACTCTCTAGTGGGAAAAATGGCCTTGAGCGAAAAATTGATTGTAAGGAAACAGCCAACAGCGCATATTACGACGTATGCCGTGTTAGTTTCAGTCTAATCATGAGTTGGTAACCGAGCCTTCCTAGGAGAGTAACACAGTAGAGTAGATTAGCCATGCAGGTTTCAGTTGTTTTTTTTTTTTTTTTTCTAATTTTTGTCTTTAACTTGCAGGATTCGAGACAGCTAGCTAATCGATCATTGGTAAACAAGTCTTGTTAATTAAGAGATCAAAGCAGTAGAGTGGAATAACCGATAGGGCTTCAAGGTTTGCCAACTTTAATTGGAAGTCGAAAATATAGCGTTATTCTATTTTACCATGGGAACAGTAATTTGTCATACAAAAAAAAAACCCTCGGTTTTAGTTTCCTTGCATATTTGCTTCAGGATAATATCACATGCACGTTCCACTAAGCTCCTAGGGACAAATGCACGTCGTCATGGTCCTCGCAAAAAAAATATATATATGCACGTCAGGGAAATTAGTACACATAACACAACTGTCAAATCTTGTTTGTTTCCGATAAAAAAAAAACACTTGAATCTTGTCCATTTCCTTTTCCGTGTCAGTAGTCTATTGGGGAGTTGTTCCAAGTTGCAGTGAGCAGGTAAACACTGAGCCCTTGAAGCTTATCCTAACCTAGGGATCTACTACGGTACGGTGAAGACCATTGTGGGAACCCCTTGTAGTCCTGTTCGAAAGTTGGACTTGTTTGGAATATTTTGACTCCTGTCTTGTTTGCAGATGAGGAAAATTTAGTGAAAGATATAAAAGCAGAAAGTTATGTCTCGATAACCTTCTCGAGCAAGAACATGTAAAGGTCTGTTAATTTGCAGAACTTCTGATAGTGCTTGTGCTTCAGATTCTATGAAAAGCCAGTCAAACAATTCTAAAAATAAAAGAAGATTTTGCTCTTCTCAAGAAGAATTTTTTTAAAAAAAACTTTGTACTTGAAGCTAAAAGCTACAAAATTATAGCTTCTGATGACTTTTCCCACCTACTTTTGCATTGGTTCTATAAGAGAAGTTGTGTTTTACCAAACACTTCAAGTACTTCTTGAGTAGAAGCTATTTTTTTTTTAAAGAAGTTGTTTTTAAGGAGAAACTATTTTTCTCAAGAAGTTGTTTTGGCGAGAGGAACCCATATCAAACACAACCAAATATAGCTAGTAACTCACTCAGTTCCCTTTTATGTGTCATTTTAGCCTATGAAGTTTTATCGATTTATATCGTTCTCGGGTTATGAGCACTGGCGGAGCCACACCAGGGCCAGCCTGGGCCCTGGCCCCCCCTTGGCCTGGGAGAATTTTTGAAGAGCCGGTACCTGGCCAGCTGACTATTTTTTGCAGCCTTTGTTCAACGAAGATGACAGGAAACGAAGATACATGCGCCGTTTAGTCCATGACGCGGGGTAGTAATATCAATTGGACAATGCGCAACCAAAGTGACCAGCAAGCAGGCCTACTAGGCAGCTCAGTGCTCACTGCTGTATGCTTGATCTCAGGATGTGATCATCGCCTGACAATTTCCTAATTCATCAATGGATTTGATTCAACCCCAAAAATCCACTATTGGGCCGGCGACTGGTGCTACCGCTCAACACCAACCTTAATGCGGCTGCGGCGTCAGATTGTCCGCCATGAAGACCGGTTTTCACCCAGGCTGCAGCTGCACTGCTCATCGCTTTGCACCCGTACTCTCACTCCTCGTGCTGCTCGACCTACTCGCTGTGCTGCTCGCGCTTCCGAAACTTGGCTCCTCCCATGTCCGCTTCAGTGGCCTTCGTGTGCTCTGCCATGCATAGGGCGGGCTTCAACGAGTCACCATCAGTTCATGTGCTCAGCGTCGACTAACATTCGCACCTTCAACGAGTTCATGGCCCCCCCTATGGTTCGCAGCTGGCTCCGCCACTGGTTATGAGGTTAAATTCCTGACCACTTTTGTCCTTGCGCATGGTTGCCCACCCTCTCTCTCTCTCTCTCTCAATGAGTTCTGGTCCGTGCCTCCGAACTGTAGAGCAGCTGTCTCCCTCAAGGCCTGTTGCTGCCCAGGACCGTGTTGCACTTTGGTTTCTGTGTTTTAGCTAGAACGACAAATAAATGAAATCGGAGGGGCAACAAGATGAAGTAAAGAGAGGAAGGCTCTTCCACATTTGAGATACCTTAGGCATCAACAATGCATAAAAAATTTGTATGTATTACTCTTGTCTTTGCCGAGGATGAGTGGGCTCTGTGCTCGAAGCTAACCTATATCTAGACAAAACCATAATCATAAAAGTTAATAGTGTTTTAAAAAGGAGGAGTGTGGACCACATGGCTCTCATTAGATTTGTGAAACAAAAGTCTTGGTGAGTTGAGGCCACTATATGTATATTTACATATCAAGTTAATTATTATAAGTTTACCAAATTTAACCTTATATGCATTAACTAGAGACGAAGATGGACTATTACAATTTATGCTCACAGGGGCGGAGGCAGTACAGCTAGGTCAAGCCCAGATTGTGTTAGGAAATAATAGATTAAATCTGGAAATTAAAATGGATTAAATTAGGAAATTAGAGATATATTTGGGTAGATATTGTTGGAGGCTTTCATAGAGAATAAATCGAGCCCCCCTATAAATAATCAGGTATGTAACTACACTTAATCAAGAAAAGATTTAAGGGGTCAAATCCTAAGCTCTCCAGCCTCTCTGGCTGTGGCCCGTCCCTTTCCCTCTTCCGCTGCGCCTCCCACAAACCCTAGCTGCACCGCCGCCCTTCTGCCAGAGAGTAGAAGAAGGACCACACAACATAGCCTTCGCACACCAGCCCTAGCAACCCTCTCCTCCCAGCTTAATGGGCCTGCATCATCTTCTTGTTGTCAGGTGGCCGAGTTCAGAAGCACGGTAATAGCATAGATGACGTGATAAATTACATTCGTTGATAACATCATCAATGTAATTGTAATGTAAAGCTTAAGCATATACATTATGAAGGGCAAATGTATAACTACTTCTGAACACAAAGTATGTGTTGAGTTCTTTTGTTTCTCAGGTACGTAGAACCAGGATCAGGGAAAAAAAAGGTATAGGAATTGTAAAACGTAGTAGATATGGACAACAAGCCCGTGTCGCCAAAAGATCAACCAAACGGGCTGGTTTTGCACAACGTGATCGAGTTGAACCCCTAGCTGTAGCCAACGACCGGCCCCGTATTATGGCTGATAATAGTACCGTAACCAACGCAAATACCAATAAGAGGTCTCGGAAGCGGGGGCCAACAAATCCGGCGGAACACCAGACCATCATCATGCGGTCCGCCGCAGCTCACAACTGGTCCCGAAAGGGAAAGAGGAGACGCACCCACAAGACACCGCACTTGCCGCTGGACCTCGTGTTCGAGATCGCGGCACGCAGCAACCCGACGACGCTCGTGCGCTGCGGCGCAACGTGCAAGGACGCGCGCCGCCACATCGCTGACCCAAGGTTCCATGGAAGCCTCCGCATCCGCCACGCCGACGGCTGTTTCGTCCCCTCCCTCCTGCGCGGGCACCTGGTCTGGGACTCAGTCAGGGACCTCTTACTCGTCGACAACGCGACCAACCACGCCACCAAGCTACCACTCGGCACGGCAGTCTGGCCCCGGCCCAAGGTACTGGCGGCGCGAGACGGCCTCATTCTCATCATCACCAGCGGCGGCAAGGAGCATAGGTTGCACGTATTCAGCCCCGCCACTGGCCGCATCCAATTCCTCCCTCACCAGCGGTACGAAGGCCAGTACGTTTTCCTTGTCGGCGACGACGAAAGTGGCGGTGGTGACCGTCCCTTTCGAGTGGTCAAGGTCAAGTCGGTATCTTTTTTTTTTTTTTTTTTGAGAAATTACACAGTACAACTCAGACACTCACAACGCACGCACACTCACCCCTATGAATGTACATACGCAAACCCTACCCCTATGAGCATCTTCGAAGACTGAGCCGGCAAATTCTTCAGATTCCCGAAGTCACCATTGGCGCCTCGCTGTCGACGGCCACGTCGCCTACCGCTGAAAGCACAAATGCCGTTAAATCCTAGAAAATTCGCTCCCACCGGGAGTCGAACCCAGGACCTCAAAGGTGTTACTCGGATGCCTTAACCGCTAGGACAAGACCCCTTTCACGGTCAAGTCGGTATCTTGGAACGGCAATCGACGCGTCCTTCAATTCGAAACATTCTTGTAACGCCCTAAAAAAAAGAATAAGCCTAGCTGGTCTGTTTAGGGCCCATCTAGGGCCCAGGTCGTGGCCCAAGTGGTGTCCAATTCCAACCCTAACCAGCCCTAGTTGCCCTCCTTCCTTTCGATCTTCTGTCCGATCGTTTTCACATCGAAGAAGCGGAGGCGGCGCTGCTTCCCATCGTTCTCGTCCCTAGCTCTAGCGTTCTGGCTGGGTATGTCCCCTTTCCTCCTCAATGGAAGGATTATTCTGCAGCTGCTGAACATCTCGGTCCTTGTCCATGTTGGCTGCAGAGAAGTAGCAGCGCTTGGAGGAGTACGGGAACTGGACAGGGAAGGGATTGCTCAGTGAAGCCATAGTTTTCTCAAGGTATTGAACCAATTTGAACTTCCCTTCAGTTCTTACGAGCAGTGGTAGTTTAGCCTTGGGTTCGTTCAAATTCTGGTGTTCAGTTAGTGACACTTTCAGTCATGATCTGTTTCGGGGAGAAAACAGTAACAAATTGATTTCTGTTTTGAGGGATCTTAGAGACCGACTCAGGGAAGCCGGACATAAGGAAAGTTGCAGTGTGTTTGAAGATCTTTCCAGCGAGCTTTTATTCGCGTTGTTTCGTTGAGTACTGTAGAAGTTATGTGTATCTAAAGTTGACTGTCGAGTTTCGTCACACTTCAGCTTCATTCACTGTCGACCAGCTGTTCGATGCAGTTTTTGGAGGACTTAACGTCCGATTTGGAAAACCTTTCTATAAGAGAAGTTGTAGAGCGTCTCCAGATCTTTCCAACTCATATTTATTTGAATTATTTCGTTGAGTATAGCCGGAGTTATAGATGTCTGAAATTGTCTTAAAATCTGTACTGTTTCAGTTACGAGGTTGAGTTTTGGAAGCTATTTTCAGTGTTCTTAAAGGCCGAATTTTCTCTGGAATGCCAACTAAGTTTTGTAGCATTTTGAATGATCTTTCCGTAGAGGGCTTGTACTCTGTTTTTGGCTTGGTAGTTTTGCAGTTACAATTCGTCAAAGTCAGTGCCCTGAAACTGTCGGCAGAATCTGTATGTCAGTTTGTATGCAGGATTAGAGACAGTAAACGTCGAAATTAATTTATGTGATGAAAACCAAAGCTGTAGCTCTTGTCTTTCTATTTATTTGCTATGTTATCTGTTGTATAAAAAAAATATACGAAAAAGAGAAGCAGTACTGTTTTGTTGGATTCTATGCGGTTCTTTTGACTGTGGGAGGGTTTCCGACTTAGGACGTTTTAAATTCAGTACCTATGTTTAAATTTGAGTTCTTGTACTGAGTTATGATTATGATTAGGTGGTGCTCCTTCTAATCGCACTTGAAGCTTGTTGGTTGTCATCGTCGGAGGCAAGTAAATGTAGCGGTGGTTTGCTACCGTTTTGTCTTGCTATTTTTATCACCTACATCTTAATATTCAGGATCATAGCCACTTAAATTGCAATCTTTAATTTTATGATTGTTAACCCCTTAAGCTTGATTAATGGAGGCTTTTGTCTATTTATGATGTTGCTGTTATTCTAGCATGTGTATGGTTATTTCACATTCTTGGAGGAAGTTATTGGAATATCCTTGATGGATTATTTTGGAGTATTGCAGCATGGCATGTGCATTGCATCATTCATATGCATTGGAAGTGATGTCGTTGACCTATGGTCACGACCGTACCGGTACAGCATCGTTGGATGTAGCTCCATACCTTGTTGGGTATGCACGCAGGAGGCATTAGCATTGCATTCATATGCATTCATTGAAGTTGTTAACATATCATGTTATTGTGGAAAGAAGTTGTTTTTATAGACTATTGAGTTGCTTAATTGTTAATTGTGAAGAACCTAATTGGGGTTAAATGAAGATCTTTATTTCATTTATATTGAGGTCTTGTTATATGTGGAATCCTTAAATCATTGTTTAATTGAACTTGTGGTTTAAATAGCTTGTCAAAACAATTTGCTTGCTGAGATGTTTCATCTCACTCTTGCTTAAATCTTTCCAGGTACTTGATGAGTGGCATGGCGGGATGGGAAATAGCTGCACATCATTCACTACACCTTAATTAAAAGTTTTGCATTATCTTTAGTAATGAACAATGTTGGGTTCTTAAGTGTCAAAGTTTATTCTTTTGATGTGGAGTCGTGGTTAAACCAAGAGTCGTTATTCTTTCATTCTTGTTAATTTTATTTGCTAGCTAGTGTGATGTTCATATGGTTATATCTATCTATTCATGTTTTGCTTCCGCGTTGCTTATATTTACAAAGGAGATGCTGCCGAAATTTCTATATTTTTGGTAGTATGCTGCTTGTGATGCTTTTATTAGTATCCCGGGCTGGTTGTGGATTCCGAGGTGTTACAGTTGGTAATCAGAGCTTAGGTTTAGATTCTATGTTAAATAAGTTAAATTGACACACTTGCACATGTAGGAGGGTTCAAGATGCATTTATCTGTTTCCTTATTGTTTTGTTATTAATTGTTTGTCTATGAATATTTTTTTTCCTTGAAGTTAACGTGGTTGTTGTTTTGTCTATTGTGGTGGCTGCAGTTATGCCGCCTAAGAGACGTGGCCGTCAACCGGCCAATAATAATGTTACGGCTGTAATCAGCCCCACGGCGTTGTTAGCGGCGATTCAGACCTTGCAGACAGAGATGGCCAACATAAGATAGGCCAATGGTAGTGCTAGTGCTGCCGCTGCTACTACTAACACTGTCCCTGCTACTACCAGTGCTGCTACTGCTACTACTACTGTTGGTGCTCTTTCTGTTAGCGGAGTTTCTCTGATGCAGTGGATGAGTATGAAGCTGGATCATTTTGATGGCAATGGCACTGCAGTTGAGGCAGCGGATTGGTTAACTTATGTGGACGGGAAGATGGCTGTTTTTGGGGTGGTTTACACGGATCGTGTTCGTTATGCGACCCAATTGCTAAAGGGGGATGCTCAGCTGTGGTGGAATAGTGTGCAGGCGTCTCATTCAGCTGCACCTGGTACTTTGACCTGGCATGTCTTTGTCACACAGTTTGAGAGGAGGTTTTACCCTGTCACTTTCCTTGAGAAGATGAAGATAGACCTGTATAACTATAAGCAGGATAAGATGACAGTGGCAGAGTATAAGGTGGGCTTCAATAAGATTGTTCGCTTTGTTCCACATGTGGCCCAGGATGAGGTGGAGAAGGCGATGCAGTTTCGTCAGGGTCTCAAGCCTTCGATCAGGCACCTTTTGGGAGCTTTTGTTCCAGTTGACTTCCGTTCTACAGTAGAGCAGGCTTTGGGTGTGGAGATGCAGCATCAATACACCATTGAGATGAAGTCTTCAAGTGGTGAGCAGTCTCGAAGTCAAGGTGAGAAGAAGGGTCATTCTGGTGGTCCTATTCACAAGAAGGGGAAGTCTCAGCGTCATCAGCCATATCATGGCAAGACATCTCAGTCTAGTGCCTCAGGAGGGAGTGCACCACAATATCGGGCTGTTCCCAAGCCTGGTATGGGGATGGTGTGTTTCTGTTGTGGTGATGCGCACCGTCGTGCATAGTGTCAGTGGAGTGGCACTTGTTCTATTTGTGGCCATAACCACAAGGATGTTGTCTGTAGAAAAAATCCTAATGGGAAGCTTCGTTGGGAGCCAGTGTCTACTTCTTCTGCTTCTAGTGGCTCTGTTCACATGATGACGTCTACACAACAGCAGTTGCCTCCACCACCTACCTAGCAGTTTTTGTTGGCGCCACCTACCCAGCAGTACCTACCTGCACCGTACTACCCTCAGTACCTGATGGCACCTTCTTCCACATCGGCTACTCCTTCGACAACACAGTCTGGGGCTCTTCGGTTACCCTATGCTACTGCTCCTTCAGCGCCTTCGCTTCCTGTGGTTTCTTCTTCTGCTGTAGTTCTCGTGGCATATGTTATGCCATCTGCTGATGGCAGAAGCCGTGGAGATGTGGTGACAGGTACTATCTCAGTTGATTCTTTTGATGCACATGCTCTTTTTGACTCTGGCGCTAGCTTCTCGTTTGTCTTGGAGGGTTTTGTGGTCCGTGCTAGGCTTTCTTTTCAGAAGCTTAGTCAGTCTATCGTTGTCAGTTCTGCTAAGGGTCTTTTATCTAGCTCTTTAGTTTGTTCGGGTTGCTCTATCGTTCTTGCTGATGAGACTTTTGTTGCTAATTTGGTGGTGATTCCTTTGGACTCTTTTGATGTTATCCTTGGCATGGATTGGCTTTCTCAGTATCGAGCTGTTATCTCTTGTTTCTGGAAGACGGTTTCTTTGCAGGAGCCTTCAGGTAGAGAGGTGATCTTTATTGGGAGTGCTATGAAGTACTCTCTCTCTCTCTTTGTTGTATCAGTTGTTCCCAGATCGATGGACGAGGAAGTTCAGAATTCTCTTGGCTATGGTGGAAGGTGGTGAGGTTATCTTGCGAGTGGATGACATTCCAGTGGTTTGTCGTTATCCTGATGTGTTCCCTGCCGAGCTTCCAGGCATACCCCCTGAGCGTGATGCGGCTTTTGAGATCAAATTGGTTCCTGGCACAGAACCTATCTATAGAGCTTCATATCGGATGGCTGCAAAGGAACAAGTGGAGTTAAAGAAGCAATTGGATGATCTTCATGCTAAGGGTTTCATTAGACCAAGCAAGTCACCTTGGGCTTTCCCGGTGTTATTTGTGGAGAAGAAAGATGGTACTAAGAGGTTATGTGTGGACTATCGTGCCCTTAATCAAGTGACCATCAAGAAAAAATATCCTTTGCCTCATATTGACATTCTCTTTGATCAATTGAGGGGTGCTAAGATATTCTCCAAGATTGATTTTAATTCTGGTTATCATCAGTTGAGGATACGAGCGGAGGACATTAATTGAGAAGACGGCTTTAGCACCAGGTACGGGCATTATGAGTATGTGGTTATGTCTTTTGTACTAACAAATGCTCCTGGTGCATTTATGGCAGCAATGAACAGGATGCTGCATGAACACTTGGACGACTTTGTTGTTGTTTTCATTGATGATATCTTGATCTACTCCAAGACTGAGGAAGAGCATGAGCGACATCTTAGTCTTGTTCTTGATGCTCTTTGGAAGAATAAATTCTATGGCAAGTTGAAGAAGTGTGCTTTTTGGCTTTCTGAAGTGGCTTTCCTTGGTCATGTGATTAATCAGCATGGCATTTCAGTGGATCCCAAGAATGTTATTCCAGTGGTTGAGTGGGAGAGACCTACTAGTGTCACAGAGATTCGCTGTTTCTTGGGCCTTGCTGGTTATTATCGGCGTTTTGTGCAGGATTTCTCTAGCATTGCAAAGCCGATGACCAGACTTACTCAGAAGGGTGTTCCTTTTGTTTGGACTAATGATTGTGAGGTCAGTTTCCAGACTCTAAAGAGCAAGTTGGTGAATGCTCCTATTCTGACTTTGCCGGAGAGTGACAAGCGCTTCACGGTGTATACAGATGCTTCCCGTATTGGTTTGGGCTATGCGTTGATGCAGGATGGTAAGGTAATTGCTTATGGCTCTAGGCAGTTGAAGAAGCATGAGGGGAACTATCCTACCCATGATCTAGAGTTGGCTGCAGTGGTGTTTGCTTTGAAGTCTTGGAGGCATCATCTTTATGGTGAGTCTTGTGATATTTATACTGATCACAAGAGTCTCAAGTATATCTTCACTCAGAAGGACCTGAACAGCGTCAATGGCTTGAGTTGATAAAGGATTATGATCTTACAATCCAATATCATCCTGGAAAAGCAAATGTGGTTGCAGATACTCTTAGTAGGAGTGGCGTTCCTAAGGTAGCAATGCCTTTGATTGCTGATTTGGAGCATATGGGTGTTTCTTTTTGCTACGCTGGCACAACTAGAGAGGAGACTCAGATGATTACTCAGTCACCCCTACTTGAGCGGGTTCGTGCGGCACAACAGCAAGATCGCTTGATCCAAGAGGTTCGTAAGAGGATTGCAGATGGTAGACTTTGGGAGTTCAGCATTGATGAGAATAATGTTGTCCGTTTCAGAGGACGTCTTTGTGTGCCACAGAAATTGGATGTGAAGATGGATATCCTGAGAGAGGCTCATCGTACTCCATATACCGTACATCCTGATGAGACCAAGATGTATAGAGATTTAAAGCAGATCTTCTGGTGGAAGCGAATGAAGGTTGATATTGCCAAGTATGTGGCAGTCCGATTTGGAATCTTGCTATAAGAGAAGTTGTAGAGCGTCTCCAGATCTTTCCAACTCATATTTATTTGAATTATTTCGTTGAGTATAGCCGGAGTTATAGATTTCTGAATTTTTACTGTTATGTCTGAAATTGTCTGAAAATCTGTACGGTTTCAGTTACGAGGTTGAGTTTTGGAAGCTATTTTCAGTGTTCTTAAAGGCTGAATTTTCTCTGGAATGCGAACTAAGTTTTGTATCATTTTGAATGATCTTTCCGTAGAGGGCTTGTACTCTGTTTTTGGCTTGGTAGTTTTGCAGTTACAATTCGTCAAAATCAGTGCCCTGAAACTGTCGGCAGAATTTGTATGTCAGTTTGTATGCAGGATTAGAGACAGTAAACGTCGAAATTAATTTATGTGATGAAAAGCAAAGCTGTAGCTCTTGTCTTTCTGTTTCCAAAATCTGTTTATTTGCTATGTTATCTGTTGTATAAAAAAAATACGAAAAAGAGAAGCAGTACTGTTTTGTTGGATTCTATGCGGTTCTTTTGACTGTGGGAGGGTTTCCGACTTAGGACGTTTTAAATTCAGTACCTATGTTTAAATTTGAGTTCTTGTACTGAGTTATGATTATGATTAGGTGGTGCTCCTTCTAATCGCACTTGAAGCTTGTTGGTTGTCATCGTCGGAGGCAAGTAAATGTAGCGGTGGTTTGCTACCGTTTTGTCTTGCTATTTTTATCACCTACATCTTAATATTCAGGATCATAGCCACTTAAATTGCAATCTTTAATTTTATGATTGTTAACCCCTTAAGCTTGATTAATGGAGGCTTTTGTCTATTTATGATGTTGCTGTTATTCTAGCATGTGTATGGTTATTTCACATTCTTGGAGGAAGTTATTGGAATATCCTTGATGGATTATTTTGGAGTATTGCAGCATGGCATGTGCATTGCATCATTCATATGCATTGGAAGTGATGTCGTTGACCTATGGTCACGACCGTACCGGTACAGCATCGTTGGATGTAGCTCCATACCTTGTTGGGTATGCACGCAGGAGGCATTAGCATTGCATTCATATGCATTCATTGAAGTTGTTAACATATCATGTTATTGTGGAAAGAAGTTGTTTTTATAGACTATTGAGTTGCTTAATTGTTAATTGTGAAGAACCTAATTGGGGTTAAATGAAGATCTTTATTTCATTTATATTGAGGTCTTGTTATATGTGGAATCCTTAAATCATTGTTTAATTGAACTTGTGGTTTAAATAGCTTGTCAAAACAATTTGCTTGCTGAGATGTTTCATCTCACTCTTGCTTAAATCTTTCCAGGTACTTGATGAGTGGCATGGCGGGATGGGAAATAGCTGCACATCATTCACTACACCTTAATTAAAAGTTTTGCATTATCTTTAGTAATGAACAATGTTGGGTTCTTAAGTGTCAAAGTTTATTCTTTTGATGTGGAGTCGTGGTTAAACCAAGAGTCGTTATTCTTTCATTCTTGTTAATTTTATTTGCTAGCTAGTGTGATGTTCATATGGTTATATCTATCTATTCATGTTTTGCTTCCGCGTTGCTTATATTTACAAAGGAGATGCTGCCGAAATTTCTATATTTTTGGTAGTATGCTGCTTGTGATGCTTTTATTAGTATCCCGGGCTGGTTGTGGATTCCGAGGTGTTACAGTTGGTAATCAGAGCTTAGGTTTAGATTCTATGTTAAATAAGTTAAATTGACACACTTGCACATGTAGGAGGGTTCAAGATGCATTTATCTGTTTCCTTATTGTTTTGTTATTAATTGTTTGTCTATGAATATTTTTTTTCCTTGAAGTTAACGTGGTTGTTGTTTTGTCTATTGTGGTGGCTGCAGTTATGCCGCCTAAGAGACGTGGCCGTCAACCGGCCAATAATAATGTTACGGCTGTAATCAGCCCCACGGCGTTGTTAGCGGCGATTCAGACCTTGCAGACAGAGATGGCCAACATAAGATAGGCCAATGGTAGTGCTAGTGCTGCCGCTGCTACTACTAACACTGTCCCTGCTACTACCAGTGCTGCTACTGCTACTACTACTGTTGGTGCTCTTTCTGTTAGCGGAGTTTCTCTGATGCAGTGGATGAGTATGAAGCTGGATCATTTTGATGGCAATGGCACTGCAGTTGAGGCAGCGGATTGGTTAACTTATGTGGACGGGAAGATGGCTGTTTTTGGGGTGGTTTACACGGATCGTGTTCGTTATGCGACCCAATTGCTAAAGGGGGATGCTCAGCTGTGGTGGAATAGTGTGCAGGCGTCTCATTCAGCTGCACCTGGTACTTTGACCTGGCATGTCTTTGTCACACAGTTTGAGAGGAGGTTTTACCCTGTCACTTTCCTTGAGAAGATGAAGATAGACCTGTATAACTATAAGCAGGATAAGATGACAGTGGCAGAGTATAAGGTGGGCTTCAATAAGATTGTTCGCTTTGTTCCACATGTGGCCCAGGATGAGGTGGAGAAGGCGATGCAGTTTCGTCAGGGTCTCAAGCCTTCGATCAGGCACCTTTTGGGAGCTTTTGTTCCAGTTGACTTCTGTTCTACAGTAGAGCAGGCTTTGGGTGTGGAGATGCAGCATCAATACACCATTGAGATGAAGTCTTCAAGTGGTGAGCAGTCTCGAAGTCAAGGTGAGAAGAAGGGTCATTCTGGTGGTCCTATTCACAAGAAGGGGAAGTCTCAGCGTCATCAGCCATATCATGGCAAGACATCTCAGTCTAGTGCCTCAGGAGGGAGTGCACCACAATATCGGGCTGTTCCCAAGCCTGGTATGGGGATGGTGTGTTTCTGTTGTGGTGATGCGCACCGTCGTGCATAGTGTCAGTGGAGTGGCACTTGTTCTATTTGTGGCCATAACCACAAGGATGTTGTCTGTAGAAAAAATCCTAATGGGAAGCTTCGTTGGGAGCCAGTGTCTACTTCTTCTGCTTCTAGTGGCTCTGTTCACATGATGACGTCTACACAACAGCAGTTGCCTCCACCACCTACCTAGCAGTTTTTGTTGGCGCCACCTACCCAGCAGTACCTACCTGCACCGTACTACCCTCAGTACCTGATGGCACCTTCTTCCACATCGGCTACTCCTTCGACAACACAGTCTGGGGCTCTTCGGTTACCCTATGCTACTGCTCCTTCAGCGCCTTCGCTTCCTGTGGTTTCTTCTTCTGCTGTAGTTCTCGTGGCATATGTTATGCCATCTGCTGATGGCAGAAGCCGTGGAGATGTGGTGACAGGTACTATCTCAGTTGATTCTTTTGATGCACATGCTCTTTTTGACTCTGGCGCTAGCTTCTCGTTTGTCTTGGAGGGTTTTGTGGTCCGTGCTAGGCTTTCTTTTCAGAAGCTTAGTCAGTCTATCGTTGTCAGTTCTGCTAAGGGTCTTTTGTCTAGCTCTTTAGTTTGTTCGGGTTGCTCTATCGTTCTTGCTGATGAGACTTTTGTTGCTAATTTGGTGGTGATTCCTTTGGACTCTTTTGATGTTATCCTTGGCATGGATTGGCTTTCTCAGTATCAAGCTGTTATCTCTTGTTTCTGGAAGACGGTTTCTTTGCAGGAGCCTTCAGGTAGAGAGGTGATCTTTATTGGGAGTGCTATGAAGTACTCTCTCTCTCTCTCTTTGTTGTATCAGTTGTTCCCAGATCGATGGACGAGGAAGTTCAGAATTCTCTTGGCTATGGTGGAAGGTGGTGAGGTTATCTTGCGAGTGGATGACATTCCAGTGGTTTGTCGTTATCCTGATGTGTTCCCTGCCGAGCTTCCAGGCATACCCCCTGAGCGTGATGCGGCTTTTGAGATCAAATTGGTTCCTGGCACAGAACCTATCTATAGAGCTTCATATCGGATGGCTGCAAAGGAACAAGTGGAGTTAAAGAAGCAATTGGATGATCTTCATGCTAAGGGTTTCATTAGACCAAGCAAGTCACCTTGGGCTTTCCCGGTGTTATTTGTGGAGAAGAAAGATGGTACTAAGAGGTTATGTGTGGACTATCGTGCCCTTAATCAAGTGACCATCAAGAAAAAATATCCTTTGCCTCATATTGACATTCTCTTTGATCAATTGAGGGGTGCTAAGATATTCTCCAAGATTGATTTTAATTCTGGTTATCATCAGTTGAGGATACGAGCGGAGGACATTAATTGAGAAGACGGCTTTAGCACCAGGTACGGGCATTATGAGTATGTGGTTATGTCTTTTGTACTAACAAATGCTCCTGGTGCATTTATGGCAGCAATGAACAGGATGCTGCATGAACACTTGGACGACTTTGTTGTTGTTTTCATTGATGATATCTTGATCTACTCCAAGACTGAGGAAGAGCATGAGCGACATCTTAGTCTTGTTCTTGATGCTCTTTGGAAGAATAAATTCTATGGCAAGTTGAAGAAGTGTGCTTTTTGGCTTTCTGAAGTGGCTTTCCTTGGTCATGTGATTAATCAGCATGGCATTTCAGTGGATCCCAAGAATGTTATTCCAGTGGTTGAGTGGGAGAGACCTACTAGTGTCACAGAGATTCGCTGTTTCTTGGGCCTTGCTGGTTATTATCGGCGTTTTGTGCAGGATTTCTCTAGCATTGCAAAGCCGATGACCAGACTTACTCAGAAGGGTGTTCCTTTTGTTTGGACTAATGATTGTGAGGTCAGTTTCCAGACTCTAAAGAGCAAGTTGGTGAATGCTCCTACTCTGACTTTGCCGGAGAGTGACAAGCGCTTCACGGTGTATACAGATGCTTCCCGTATTGGTTTGGGCTATGCGTTGATGCAGGATGGTAAGGTAATTGCTTATGGCTCTAGGCAGTTGAAGAAGCATGAGGGGAACTATCCTACCCATGATCTAGAGTTGGCTGCAGTGGTGTTTGCTTTGAAGTCTTGGAGGCATCATCTTTATGGTGAGTCTTGTGATATTTATACTGATCACAAGAGTCTCAAGTATATCTTCACTCAGAAGGACCTGAACAGCGTCAATGGCTTGAGTTGATAAAGGATTATGATCTTACAATCCAATATCATCCTGGAAAAGCAAATGTGGTTGCAGATACTCTTAGTAGGAGTGGCGTTCCTAAGGTAGCAATGCCTTTGATTGCTGATTTGGAGCATATGGGTGTTTCTTTTTGCTACGCTGGCACAACTAGAGAGGAGACTCAGATGATTACTCAGTCACCCCTACTTGAGCGGGTTCGTGCGGCACAACAGCAAGATCGCTTGATCCAAGAGGTTCGTAAGAGGATTGCAGATGGTAGACTTTGGGAGTTCAGCATTGATGAGAATAATGTTGTCCGTTTCAGAGGACGTCTTTGTGTGCCACAGAAATTGGATGTGAAGATGGATATCCTGAGAGAGGCTCATCGTACTCCATATACCGTACATCCTGATGAGACCAAGATGTATAGAGATTTAAAGCAGATCTTCTGGTGGAAGCGAATGAAGGTTGATATTGCCAAGTATGTGGCAGTCCGATTTGGAATCTTGCTATAAGAGAAGTTGTAGAGCGTCTCCAGATCTTTCCAACTCATATTTATTTGAATTATTTCGTTGAGTATAGCCGGAGTTATAGATTTCTGAATTTTTACTGTTATGTCTGAAATTGTCTGAAAATCTGTACGGTTTCAGTTACGAGGTTGAGTTTTGGAAGCTATTTTCAGTGTTCTTAAAGGCTGAATTTTCTCTGGAATGCGAACTAAGTTTTGTATCATTTTGAATGATCTTTCCGTAGAGGGCTTGTACTCTGTTTTTGGCTTGGTAGTTTTGCAGTTACAATTCGTCAAAGTCAGTGCCCTGAAACTGTCGGCAGAATTTGTATGTCAGTTTGTATGCAGGATTAGAGACAGTAAACGTCGAAATTAATTTATGTGATGAAAAGCAAAGCTGTAGCTCTTGTCTTTCTGTTTCCAAAATCTGTTTATTTGCTATGTTATCTGTTGTATAAAAAAAATACGAAAAAGAGAAGCAGTACTGTTTTGTTGGATTCTATGCGGTTCTTTTGACTGTGGGAGGGTTTCCGACTTAGGACGTTTTAAATTCAGTACCTATGTTTAAATTTGAGTTCTTGTACTGAGTTATGATTATGATTAGGTGGTGCTCCTTCTAATCGCACTTGAAGCTTGTTGGTTGTCATCGTCGGAGGCAAGTAAATGTAGCGGTGGTTTGCTACCGTTTTGTCTTGCTATTTTTATCACCTACATCTTAATATTCAGGATCATAGCCACTTAAATTGCAATCTTTAATTTTATGATTGTTAACCCCTTAAGCTTGATTAATGGAGGCTTTTGTCTATTTATGATGTTGCTGTTATTCTAGCATGTGTATGGTTATTTCACATTCTTGGAGGAAGTTATTGGAATATCCTTGATGGATTATTTTGGAGTATTGCAGCATGGCATGTGCATTGCATCATTCATATGCATTGGAAGTGATGTCGTTGACCTATGGTCACGACCGTACCGGTACAGCATCGTTGGATGTAGCTCCATACCTTGTTGGGTATGCACGCAGGAGGCATTAGCATTGCATTCATATGCATTCATTGAAGTTGTTAACATATCATGTTATTGTGGAAAGAAGTTGTTTTTATAGACTATTGAGTTGCTTAATTGTTAATTGTGAAGAACCTAATTGGGGTTAAATGAAGATCTTTATTTCATTTATATTGAGGTCTTGTTATATGTGGAATCCTTAAATCATTGTTTAATTGAACTTGTGGTTTAAATAGCTTGTCAAAACAATTTGCTTGCTGAGATGTTTCATCTCACTCTTGCTTAAATCTTTCCAGGTACTTGATGAGTGGCATGGCGGGATGGGAAGTAGCTGCACATCATTCACTACACCTTAATTAAAAGTTTTGCATTATCTTTAGTAATGAACAATGTTGGGTTCTTAAGTGTCAAAGTTTATTCTTTTGATGTGGAGTCGTGGTTAAACCAAGAGTCGTTATTCTTTCATTCTTGTTAAGTTTATTTGCTAGCTAGTATGATGCTCATATGGTTATATCTATCTATTCATGTTTTGCTTCCGCGTTGCTTATATTTATACAGGAGATGCTGCCGAAATTTCTATATTTTTGGTAGTATGCTGCTTGTGATACTTTTATTAGTATCCCGGGCTGGTTGTGGATTCCGGGGTGTTACAATTCTCTTCGGAGGACGGCAGATGGGGCCGTAGCGTCAAGGTCCCGATTCCGTACGTGCACGGAGGCTGGTTCCGGCTACAGCCCCTGGTCACCAATGGCACCTTGCACTGGCTGTGCCGGTCCGGCAAGCTGTACTACATCGTCAAGCTCCATGTGGACTCGTCACAAGTCACTACGATGGAGCTGCCTGTGAGCTTTCATCAGGACTATGGTAGGGCCGCTGCAACAAGGAAGCAGCTGCTCCTTGCAACGACACCATCAGCAGCAGGGAGCCGTAGGTTGTGCGTGTTCGCAGCCGACAGTGAGAAGATATCAGTTTGGCTGTTTGGGCGCAGTCGTCGGAGCGTGATTCTTCCCGGTGGACGAAGCTGCCTCAGATGGAGATTAAGCGCGAGCTGATTACCTTGTTGGGATGGGATGACAGGCTAGCACGGGAGAGGATACGGACGGTTCGGCTGGAGTGGTTCTTAGATAGGAGCGGCTTCGTGCTTTTCGATGTGCCAACCGTAGGTTGCTTCATGCTGGATGTAAGGTCCAAAAAGATTGTCACATGGTCTTGGGGACAAGGTCATTGGGATGGCTCAGATATAAACTGCCCCTACGAGATGGATGTGTCGTCTTGGGTACCATCCTTTACTAAAACCTTCTGATTTTTTTATAGGTTTACTACCTGAATGGAATGATGCATGCTCCCAGGCAATGCATGTTTATAAGTATAACAATGTTAGTTATTTGCTTAATGAACTTTCAGTGAAGTGTTCAGGATGAGAAATAAGAATATGGTCATGATATAGATTGTTCATAACAGAGTAATAACTAATCTGTTCTTCCTCGGGCCGCTTTTTCCATAGGATTGCTTAATTTTAGGATTGCATAGGATCAGTATCACAGGAAAGCCATTATGCAATTCCTTCTTCGTGTCATTCTTTAAACATTCCCTCCTCGTGCCGCTTTTTCCACAACCAACACAACATTTGTAAATCTTGATTCGATACTCTATCTCTGTTTATGACGCTTTGATCAAGATATAGTCAAACTTTTCTACTTTCACCGCCTGTAGCTTTTTAAAATTTAAAATGAAAGCATAAAATTCATGTATGTGGAGCAATGTTAATAGTGTGCATATCCACAATATATCAAACTTTCAGTAGATATTATAACTCTATTTTAATAGACAGTAACCGTCCCGCCCGTGTTCCACATAACAACCAATACCAATTAATGGGCTGCATCGTCTTCTTGTTGTCAGATGACCGAGTTCGGAAGCACAGTAACAGCATAGATGACAGTGATAAATTACATTCGTTGATGACATCATCAATGTAATGTAACTTAAGCATATACATTGTGACGGGCAAATGTATAATTACTTCTGAACACTAAGATGTGTTGAGTTCTTTTACTTCTAAGGTACCGCGAAGAACCAGGATCAGGGGAAAAGAAGGTATAGGAATTGTAAAACGCAGTAGATATGGACAACAAGCCCATGTCGGCAAAAGATCAACGAGACGGGCTAGTTTTGACAACGGAAACTCTATCGCGCGTCTCTACGCGCGGACGCGATAGCGCGCGTCCCGTGCGGCCCGGCCCCTAGCCGCGGGCGGCAGGCTGGCGGTGGGCGGGGTAGGCGGCGGGGGCGTCAAATCGCGACGAGTTAGCGGCGGGCGGCGGCGGGTGCGGGCGGCGTGGTGAGGCGGCGCGGCGCCGCCGGCCGCCGGAGGTGGTGGTGGGCGGGGGAGGGGCTCGCGCGGCGGGCGGCGACGGCACCCGGGACGGCGCCGGAGCCGTGGGGGCGGCGGCGCGCCGGGGCGGGGGAGGTGGTCGGGAGGAAGAAGACGATGGAGGAGGTGGTCAGGGACACGCGGCTGCCGTAGAGGAGGTACGCGCGGTTCCCTAACGCGCGTACGGACGCGCTATAACGCGCCCCTTTTGACAACGTGAGTTGAGCCCCGAGCTGTGTAGCCAGCGGCCACGTATTAGGGCTGCTAATAGCACCGTAACCAACGCAAACACCAATACAAGGTCTCGGAAGCGGCCAACAAATCCGGCAGATCAACCCGACCATCATGCCGTCCGCCGCAGCTCACAACAAGTCCCGGAAGGCAACGAGGAGACGCGCCCACGAGACACCGCACTTGCCGCTGGACCTCGTGTTCGAGATCGCGGCGCGCAGCGACCCGACGACGCTCGTGCGCTGCGCCGCAACGTGCAAGGACGCGCGCCGCCACATCGCTGACCCGAGGTTCCATGGCAGCCTCCGCCTCCGCCACGCCGACGGCTGTTTCGTCCCCTCCCTCCTGCTCGGGCACCTGTTCTGGAAGTCGGCCGGGGACCTGTACCTGGTAGACAACGCCAATCATCACGCCACGGAACTAGTCAGCGGCAATCCGCTTACGAATTTATTGTGGCAGAAGGTTTTGGCAGTGCGAGACGGCCTCCTCCTCATCAGCCCATTGATGTTGGCGACATTAGTAAAGAGCAGAAACTGCTTGTGTGCCGCCCCACCACCAGTCGCAGTCAAGTTGTCCCTCACCGAGGGTACGACGACGGGCAGTATGTTTTGCTCGTCGGCGACGATGATGCGGACGGCGCCTTGGGTCGTCGTTTCCGAGTGGTCAAGGTGACCTCGCCAACCTCGGTGTCATGGAACTCAACAAAGTGCCGCCATCTTCAGTTCCAAACATTCTTTTCGGAGCAAGGCAGATGGGGGGCGTCGTGTCAAAGTCCCTATACCTTTTGTGCAGGGAGCCTGGTTCCGACAAAAGCCCTTAGCATTGGCTGTGCCGGTCAGACAAGATGTATTACATCGTCAAGCTCCACGTGGAATCGGCACGAGTGACCACCATGCAGCTGCCTGTGAGCTTCTATCACGAACATAGCATGGCCACCGCAGTTCAGAAGCAGCTACTCCTTGCAATGCAATCAGGAAGCCGTAAGTTGTGCGTGCTCGCTGGGGAGAGCAAGAAGATAGCCGTTTGGGCGCAGTTGGAGCGTGATTCATCTAGGTGGGCGAGGCAGCCAGAGATGGATATTGAGTATCAGGCGATGACGTGGTTAGGAAGGGGAGGCTGGCTAACACGGGAGGTGGTTCGGCTGGAGTGGTTCTCAGACAGGAGCGGCTTCGTGCTTTTCGAAGCAGCAGGCCATGGTTGCTTCATCTTGGATATAAGGTCCAAGAAAATTGTCACATGGTCTTCAGGACCTGCAAGTTCTTGGGGTACATCGGATGTTAACTGCCCTTATGAGATGGACCTATCGTGTTGGGTGCCAAAGTTTTACAATACCTTCTAAATCCTCAGTTCACCTTTTTTTTTTGTGACCCATTGCTTAGGTTCCCTTTTTAAAATGCTGAGAATGAGTAATAAGAATAGTGGTCATGATATGTATTGTTCGTTCCTAACAATACAATAGCTAAGAATAGCGGACATGATATACAGACTATTTTTACGTCCACCACAATTTCATAGAATCATATGGTTCAACCTAAGCGTAGGATTGTGTAGGATTGAGGCCACAATCGTGGGCTGATCTCCCATTATCCACCGTTGAGTTGCATGATAACTATATGAGGCAACTATCGTGTGCTGATTTCCCTTTATTCACCATTGAGTTGCATATATGATAACTCGTACAATTGTGTGAAAATCGTTTCATACTCATAAATTTTGGCATATGAGACTAGTTGTCTCGTGAAACAAACATCTCTTTCTCTAACCATCCTGTTTCTCTTCCATACCTTAAAAATTCCTGCATGACTTTGCATGAGACATTCATCGATCATAGGGCATTGGATTAAATACATTGTTTTGTTGGTAATAGACGGTGATGCCTAAAATGAAAAGTCTGTCACTACGTGGTCTGTACAAGCGAATTAATATCAATCACTCGGGTCGCATCATTAAGCGGTGTGATATTCGTGATTCCCCAACATCAGTGGGTTGGGAGTGAGGTCTAATACTAGCATGTAAGAGTGTCCCCAATGGTGCTTTAAGAGACATCACATGCATATTAGAGCATGGATGTGACATCCCAGCCCAAAGCTTAATAGGATTGATAAAATACTTATACCAACAAGTTGCAACTTCTTTTCCGGAAGCTCATCTCGAAAGAACTCCGAGGTTAAGCGTGCTTGGCCTGGAGCGATGGGTGACTGACCGGGAAGTTCTTCCCGGGTGCGCACGAGTGAGGACAAAATGCGCAGAAAAGACATGTGTTGGTCTGTGAGGAAAGTCTTGAAGTCCTAGAGAGCTGCCAGGCGTAAGCGGGCCCGGCCTCGGGGAGGCGGGACGTTACAAATGGTATCAGAGCCAACCCTCGCGGTTTCACGGGCGCGTGTGGGCGCAGTTGCGCAGGCATAGTGTGCATGGCTGGTGTGGGCCCTGAGTGGTCACACAGCATGGCACATGCGCTGGCTCTGGACGCACGGACGTGGCCAAAGGGGGACGTTCCTGGATTGGGGTTGATCGACGAGGACGTCGATCTTCTAAGGGGGCGAGTATGTGACATCACAGCCCAAATCTTAATAGGATTGATAAAATACTCATACCAACAAGTTGCAACTTCTTTTCCGGAAGCTCATCTCGAAAGAACTCCGAGGTTAAGCGTGCTTGGCCTGGAGCGATGGGTGACCGACCGGGAAGTTCTTCTCGGGTGCGCACAAGTGAGGACAAAGTGCGCAGAAAAGACATGTGTTAGTCTGTGAGGAAAGTCTTGAAGTCCTAGAGAGCTGCCAGGCGTAAGCGGGCCCGGCCTCGGGGAGGCGGGACGTTACAATGGACCTCATCCTTCATCACTCATCTGTAAAAGCTGGTTGCTAGCTCTTAGCTAGTTCTACTATTGGGGATGCTCTAACCCGTCGTCTTATAATCCCTTGCACCTAGTTGTACATCTCCTCCATGTTACATGTGGCATACGTGCGCTTCCTTGCAGTAACCCACTAGCCACTTTTTCTACTGATGATGGAAAATGGATGCGTAAATATGGATGGTAAGATGGGACGGGGTTTTCCTTTGAGAGCAACATGTGAGAAATAATCAATTTGAATAGATACAAAGCAACCTACTGGCAAAAAATCAATGTACTCAACTAATAAAAAAATATTTATAAATCAAGAGGGAGAGGATTTTAGCATAAAAGCAATTAGAGATGGCAGATCCATCTCGAAGAGGTGGCCTGGCCAATACAGCTCCCTATCTGCAGGCATGTGAGTCACCTCCTTGGTCTCCAGGTTGAGTAGGAGGTGCCCTGCGACCCCTTTCATGCCAATGACCACAATGCCACTCCTCTGGCTGAAACATTCCAGAACCATCCAATGGTCCCGTGTTAGACTCCCTGCTACGATAACTGATGCACGTAGTTCCCAATCCTCAGAGTAATTGGACTGCACAAACACAGATACCGAGAAATCATCGGTGACGACCAAGCTCAGCCTCCGGTCACCGGTGGATGCCAGTAACGCAGTGCGTGAATTTGGAAGCTTCCCCGGGCCACTGATCAGATCGACATGTCCATCATCTATATGGAGCGCAATGACATCACGCTTGGACGATGTCAAGTAAAACGTGCACAGCCAGTGTGCAACCCGGTTGATGATCACTACCGGAGGATTTTTCAACACACAATTGTAACCTTTTCGAGTTACAACCGTGCGGATGGGGCTCCATACGCTGATCGGCTTGCCGGCTGGACTAGGTTTTTGGGTTGCAAACAGCTGGCTTTTTATGTGAAGACGCCGATCACCCCTCCAATAGTCCCAGTCCAGGCCCACGGCAAGCAGCTGGAAGGGGCTGCTGCAACCGGCGGCGGCGTCCCCGGTAAGGATGGTGATGTTCTTGTCGTCGATGATTGGCGGTGGTAGGAAGTAATGGCCGCCAGTCATGGGATTGCAGACGCACAACTCAATGGCTCTGAATCTTCTGCCCCGTCTTAGGACGAAGTGGCCGCTGCCGCAGGCCAGGAGTTCGTCAAATGATTCGAGGAAGTCGGCATTGCTCGATAGGAAAGAGTGGATAGGATCTCTCGGGATGATGGTTGATGTCGGGGCCTCCACGAAGAGTGCTTTTGCGCCACTTGGGATGCTGAGGACGCCTAGGAGGAGGGACGGGGCAAAGCCGCTGGTACAGCGACCCAGGAAGGTTGGGTCATCCTGCATGCAGCGGCAGAGGATCTTGCTGCTGGCTGCAGAGCGGACGATGGTCTCATAGTCGCAGCGTGCGAGCACCTCGAGAAGAAGGTCTGGTGGGAGTGCCGGGGATGACGGTGGCGGCTTCTCTTTTCCTGTCTCCATATTACGATCTGGAAAGACCACAAATCTGGCAACAATTCAGTACCTAGACGAGGCGTTGCCGACCTGCTGTTGTCACGGCATCGCTTGCATGTCGTAAGCTTGGAGGTTCGTCACGTCCTATAAGGGGACAAGTTCGAAATTGCTGTTACACGCGCGTTGGGGTTGGAGACGGATTGGTTTTCGGTCAAGCAGAAACGGCTGCCGCCAAAGCACTCCAGACACAATCGGACGTAATTTCTTTTGGGTCTGTATACAACTCAACGTTGGTTTTGACGACAAAAGCATGACACTGGATTACGTTGCCAAAATTCCGATGAATAAAAGAAGAGATTGGTCACGTAAGGTTCAACCTTGCGGGCAGGGCTTGATTGTTGGAATGGGTTCTTGTGATGAGAACAGCTGGCTTTCTAGTCGCCAACACCAGACATCCTGCCAATACCCATGTATATAACTTGGGCACAGCGAGCAGCTTGTCCCGGCGTCCTCCCCTGAGGATTGTGATGCGGCCAGTCATCGCATCGCAGACGCATAGTTCGGCGATGCAGTATCCTCTGCTCTGCTGAAAAACGACGTGGCCGCTGCCGCAAGCCAAGATCTCGTCGAAGGTTCTGAGAAAGTAGGCTTTGCTGGACACAAACGAGTGAATGTGCTTTCCTGGGATATGACAGTCGGTGTTGGGGCTTCTACAAATCACAAAAGCATGAGTACGTCACCTTGGATTACGTTGCCAAAAGGCCGACCATCAAGAAAAGAAGAAGAAGACTGACAAGTTAACAACTATATAATATGGATGCTAAGAAGGCACGTAGATTTTCCTTCACAAATCACTCTACTGATCATGATAGAAATGGAACTTTCAAATAGAATGAAGTATGAAATGGAACAAAAGTTATAGAGAATGCAGGGTTCCAATAACAGTACAAATGCATATAACTTTTGAAGTGCTTTTTTTATACCAGCCGATTGGCAATCAATGTACAGAAAAAGATTCCCCCCCCCCCCCCCCCCCCCCCCAAATAAACTAGGATCACATGAGCATATCGTGAACAGGAACTCCAAAAAAAGGATACATTCTAATAAAAATAAAATATCTTTATATATTATTGTGGAAAAGAAAAACTATTGAGATACACTTTTGTAGATTGAGCCCTAATGTGCTGTACATGACAGTTCTAGTGAACTCTTTACTTTTCACAGTTAACATGTTTGCTGTTTCTTGCAAGTAAAAAAGAGATAGTTAACATGTTTCACACATGTTAGGTTTCGGTTGCTTGAAAATTGATAACATTTCAACGACGACCTTGCACAGATACCTCTAGCATTGGGCAAGTGCTAGGCGTCATCCCACACCAGATTTGCATGATCCGCGACGCCAGCCCAACAATGAAGAAGATACCAGGAAAGGAGGAAGGTGGCCATAAGGTGGCCTGCTCGCATGTGTATGGAAGAAGATGATGCATCTGTCGTCGGATTGTCGTCGGGTTATATACATCGATTGAATTGGATGGAGATTTTTGGTACATGCAAATTAGCATTCCCAAAATAAATTCATCATGTATTGTTTTAGCTCCCATATATATCAGCCAATGTGTTTTTAATTTCAACATAATATAACGATTTTGATTGTGCAAAAAAGTATCAATTTATAACACTAGCAGTTTTATTCTATTAGGGCATTTTTTAGAAATAAAATTATTCCATGCCATTAAAATTTTGCATAATATACTGTGTAGGGGCCATGTGTCAATAAGACATGTTTGTCAAATACACGACTAACATTTTATTTATTTATTTGCTATGGCTTGCAAATATTAATGGTTCTATTTCAAGATAGGTTTACTCAAAATTCCATGGCGAGGCGAGGATTTTGATCCGATTTGAACAAACGGCAGTGACAAATTTTGTTTCTTGCTTGTTACATTTGGTTTGAACATATGGAAAATGTTTTTTTTTTAGGTAAAACATATGGAAAATGTTTGAGGCATAAGTTTTTATACCTATATCTAGCTCACGCTTATATATGTCATCAGACACCGATAACAAATAATTCTTCTTATACATTAGGATCTCTAATTATATATGCCTTGTGACATGTGCCGTTTGGGATGAATACGCTGTAACTTTGTTTTCCTTCCATTAAACAGCACAAGCAACATGCCAACATGTAGATACATACACGGAATTTCATAAAACAAGATTGTATGAATAAACAAAATTGAATAGAGAGAAAATATGGAATAACTTTTTTATGTTTGTGTAAGAAAATATGGAATACCTGCTTGGATAGTCACAGAGTTCCTTCTTGAGAGCCAGCTCTTCCACCTTTCGTTTTCCGCAATCCTTTCTGCCCTGGTAGAAAACCAAACGAGTGTGGTTAGGGATGGCAATTTCACCCATGGGTGTGGGCACCCGATGGGTTCCGACCCGATGGGTGTGGTCATGGGTGTGATTTTTCACCCATGGGTCTCACCCGCACCCGACCCGCGAAAAATGGGCGTGGGTGTGGGTTTCATTTACCACCCATGGGTGACCCGACGGGAACCCGAAATCGGCCTAAGTTTACATTTTTCTCTAGATAACTCAATGTTTGTCACAGTTTGTAGATAGCATTATGTCTAAAAGAGCATTGCTCACTTTGTTTTTAAGACCGGTTGTGCACACAAGTGAACATATATTAATTGAACATGAACCAAGACAAAAAAGAATTAAAAGTGAATTTTTATTTCTCAAATATAGTTGGTAGTCTAAGTAATCGCAAACCCGATGGGCACCCGAGACCCACCCGAAACCCGATGGGTGTGGGCGTGGGTGATAAATTTCACCCATGGGTGTGGGTATGGGCATCATTTTCCACCCGAACACTTTTTTTTAATGGGTGGGTTTTTGCTCCACCCGATCCGAACCCGACCCATTGCCATCCCTAAGTGTGGTTCTTATGTATACACACGAAAGCACTTGAACTTTTTCGCAAAAAAAAAAAGCACTTGAACTTTTTTTTATATGTTTTGAAGCAATCAAAGGGTGGTGTGTTGTTTAAAGGCATGACATCACTTCATCAGAGAGAGCAAAACTTGTTGGCGCTAGCCGCCAAGGGTGTGACCCAGTGGGGTACCGTCATCTAGGAAAACAAAACGTACGTCCATGCTTGTGATCCCCACAAGTTGAAGAACTCTGACCCTAATGGATTGAGGAGCAGGGGTTACCTAAACGAGTTGATGGCCGCGCTTGTCATCGTTGTACTCGGCGGCAGCCCCTATGGCTACTTGCCATTATCCACCACGCCAGCCCATCTGCATGTTCCTTGGCATGAGGTCCTAGACGTCTGGACTTCCGGTGCGCTCCGTAGCCGCCATCGTCGTTGTACCGTGCCGGGCGAAGCCGCGAAAGGGCTCGCCGCCTCTGCCCGCGTCCTCTCCAGACCCGGCGTGTGCTCGTGCGCCACATAGAGAACGAAGGCACCAAAAGAGACCCACTCGACTGAGCCGCGCTCACTCTCCGACATAAGGTCCTCGCCGTCACCGCCGTCTTCGTGCCCTCTCTCTCGATTTGCCAAGTCGTCAGCACAGAAGATGAGAGAGAAGGGAGAGTAGAGAAATGACTAAGGGTTTCGGGGGCGTGCAGCTAAGGAAGGGATTTTATACCCATATAAAATGTGTGAACGCAGTTCGATCAATCGAAAGGCAGTGGGGGGCAGTGGGGAGCAGGGGGCGTTGATATATGGGCTTCAGGACCAGGTGGTGAGCACCATGCCAACATTTAGCTAGATACATGCCTGGAATTTCATAAAACCAGATTGCATGAATAAACACAATCGAATAGACAGAGAAGATGGAATACCTGCTTGGATAATCACGGAGTTTCCTCCGTGCCCTAAGCCGTCTCGTATCTGCCTTGTTGAGAGCTGGTTCTTCCATCTTTCCCTTTCCGCAATCCTTGTCGCCCTGGTAGAAAACCAAACGAGTGTGGTTCTTACACACACAAGAAAGCTCTGGAACTATTTTTTTATGTTTTGAAGCAATCAGAGGGTTGTGTGTTGTTTAAAGGCATAACATCAGTATCAGAGAAAGCGTTACCCGTTGGCGCTAGTAGCCGCCATGGGTGTGACCTATGGGTTACTGTTACACCTAGGAAAACAAAAGGTCCAGCTCAGTTCTGTTACGATACAATTTAGGCCTGGCGTAGCCCGCGCCATAAAGGCATACCAAAACCCAACCCAACCCAACCCCATATTTTTTATTCCATCATCTTTATTATTATTATTTTGCAGCTGTCTACATCAATTTGGGGTGACCTTTTCATGCATTTTCGTTTTCGGGGACTAAAGAACCTGCTCATACACTAATAAAATATATTAAGACCTCAATCGTTTCTAACTTATCACCAATAGTCCAATACTCACTACATGGATATATAAACAATTGACACATATTCTTCAGAGGCCATATCTGGATATCATTGTTTGTTACTTGCCTATTATATGTGCTTTGAACATAAGCGTTTACAACTGGTCCAGAGTGTTTGAAGCATATGTTTTAACATATACCCTTTATGTCTAGCACACATACCATAATTCTTTTTCACAAAGAATTCTCTAATTATATATGACTTGAGGCATGTATGCAAGATGTGATGGTCAGGGCGGTACCACAGAGAAAGCGAGGAAGGTATGGCGGCAGCAACAACAAGCGATTAGCACATGTTCCATTGAACATTGGTCCTGGTGGAAGGGTCTCCGTATGACCGGTGGCGAGGTTGCAGACCTGTAGCTCCTTGTCATGTGGTGAGCGATCCATACAGACGAGGACGAGGCCATCATGGGACGGCTCAGTCTCGTGCGGCCACAGTCCAAGCATCGGAGCATATAAAACTGGTGGCATCTGCATCCATGGTGTCTACCAGGAACACCGCTTCTTGATCTTGCCCAGCGATCAGGTGGCTGAGTAGGAGGGAGGGAATGAAGCAATCGGCGTGGTGGAGGCGGAACCGTGGAGGATGACTGGGTCAGCAATGTGGCGGCGCAACTAACGAGCGTGGTTGGGTCGGTGCGCGCTGCGATCTCCAGAGAAGTAGGTCGATCGGAAGCGGCAGCGGAGCTGCCATCGTCCTTGTGGATGGCGACCATGGCCCTTTTTTTGTAGATGGTGCCGCTAAAGAGCGCTATGTGCAAACAATCTCATTTGCTACCATTAATCCTAGTCCCAACCCAACTCAACATTCCTATTATTTTGTGGAGTCAGGGGGTGAGTTGCTATACGTGTAATTAGACCATGGTACCATACACCTGAACAATGTATAGTCCATAAGGTGGACACTATGAGACTGATGCTTGAACCAGTGAGTATTAGCAACCATGTTCTCTTTGTTAGCCGCATTAAGTGCTTCTCCGTCACCGCCGGCAAGTTCCATACCACTGTAGATGGAAACTACACCTACTTTGCGGATGAGTTTATGACAAAAGGAGGTTGTGTCCGCCCATTCATCCTCCCTAGAGTTTTTGTTTGCTACTGTAAAGCCATACAAACTTCTAAACGAAGCCTCATGCTCAACAGCGGAGAGTACTATTCAGACTCTGAAACTGAGGAATCATCCTCCGAAACTTGACGAGTGAAAGCTATATGCAAAATGCATTATCTGCTCGATGGATAGATGGTATCATACCCGGCCGGAGCAATGCGGTGCCACCCGGCAAGGGCTGATCTTGGATTGGCTGGCCGATTTGTGTGACTGGGAAGGAAGCAGGTATTGGTGGTGGCATCACTCGGGCATGTTGCCTTCTATGGTTTGAACATGTGGTTTGTTCAGAGGCCATATCTGGATATTTGTTGTTACTTTTCTATTACATGTGGTTTGAACATAAGCATTTACAACTGGTCCAGAATGTTTGAAGCATAAGTTTTTGCATATATACTTTATGTCTACCACACATAACATAATTCTTTTTCACATAGCATTCTCTAATTACATGCAATATTACATATGACTTGTGGCATGTATGCAGGATGTGATGGTCACGGAGGTATCACAGAGAAAGCGAGAAAGGTACCACGGCAGCAACATTGGTCCTGGTGGCAGGGTATCGGTATGACTAGTGTCGAGGTTGCAGACATGTAGCTCCTCATCATGTCGTGTGCAATCCATGCAGACAAGGACGAGGATGTTGTGCGACGCCACAGTCTCATGCAGCTGCAACGGCTTGCCATCCAGGCCTAGGTGAAAGTATCTGAGAGTATTAAACTACTAGTGGCATCTGCATCCATGGTGTCTACCACGTACACCTCTTCTTCGTCTTTCCCAGCGATCTTGTGGCCGCGCGAAGCCGGGGGCGGATGACTGGGTTGGCGATGTGGCGGCGCAAGACCCAGCATGTCGCGCTGCAGCACAAGAGTGTGGCTGGGTTGGTGCACATTGCGATCTCCTGAAGTAGGTCAATCGGAAGCGGCAGCGGTGCTTCCATCGTCCTTATTTGATGGCGACCATGGTAGTTTTTCGTAGATGGTGCCGCTAAAGAGCGCTCCGCGCAAACAATCTCATTGGCTACCATTATTCCTAGTCCCAACCCAACTCAACATTCCTATTATCTCGTGGAGTCAGGGGGTGAGTTGCTATATGTGTAATTAGACCATGGTACCATACACCTGAACAATGTATAATCCATAAGGTGGACACCATGAGACTGATGCTTGAACCGATGAGTATTAGCAACCATGCTCTCTTTGTTAGCCGCATCAAGTGCTTCTCCATCACCGCCGGCAAGTTGCATACAACTGTAGATGGAAACTACACCTACTTTGCGGATGAGTTTATGACAAAAGGAGGTTGTGTCCGCCCATTCACCCTCCCTAGAGTTTTTGTTTGCTACTGTAAAGCCATACAAACTTCTAAACGATGCCTCATGCTCAACAGCGGAGAGTACTATTCAGACTCTGAAACTGAGGAATCATCCTCCGAAACTTGACGAGTGAAAGCTATATGCAAAATGCATTCTCTGCTCAATGGATAGATGGTATCATACCCGGCCGGAGCAATGCGGTGCCACCCGGCAAGGGTTGATCTTGGATTGGCTGGCCGATTTGTGTGACTGGGAAGGAAGCAGGTATTGGTGGTGGCATCACTCGGGCATGTTGCCTTCTATGGTTTGAACATGTGGTTTGTTCAGAGGCCATATCTGGATATTTGTTGTTACTTTTCTATTACATATGGTTTGAACAGAAGCATTTACAACTGGTCCAGAATGTTTGAAGCATAAGTTTTTGCATATACAATTTATGTCTACCACACATAACATAATTCTTTTTCACATAGAATTCTCTAATTACATGCAATATTACATATGACTTGTGGCATGTATGCAGGATGTGATGGTCACGGAGGTATCACAGAGAAAGCGAGAAAGGTACCACGGCAGCAACATTGGTCCTGGTGGCAGGGTATCGGTATGACCAGTGTCGAGGTTGCAGACATGTAGCTCCTCATCATGTCGTGTCCAATCCATGCAGACAAGGACGAGGATGTTGTGCGACGCCACAGTCTCATGCAGCTGCAACGGCTTGCCATCCAGGCCTAGGTGAAAGTATCTGAGAGTATTAAACTACTAGTGGCATCTGCATCCATGGTGTCTACCACGTACACCTCTTCTTCGTCTTTCCCAGCGATCTTGTGGCCGCGCGAAGCCGGGGGCGGATGACTGGGTTGGCGATGTGGCGGCGCAAGACCCAGCATGTCGCGCTGCAGCACAAGAGTGTGGCTGGGTCGGTGCACATTGCGATCTCCTGAAGTAGGTCAATCGGAAGCGGCAGCGGTGCTTCCATCGTCCTTATTTGATGGCGACCATGGTAGTTTTTCGTAGATGGTGCTGCTAAAGAGCACTCCGCGCAAACAATCTCATTGGCTACCATTATTCCTAGTCCCAACCCAACTCAACATTCCTATTATCTCGTGGAGTCAGGGGGTGAGTTGCTATACGTGTAATTAGACCATGGTACCATACACCTGAACAATGTATAATCCATAAGGTGGACACCATGAGACTGATGCTTGAACCGGTGAGTATCAGCAACCATGCTCTCTTTGTTAGCCGCATCAAGTGCTTCTCCATCACCGCCGGCAAGTTGCATACAACTGTAGATGGAAACTACATCTACTTTGCGGATGAGTTTATGACAATAGGAGGTTGTGTCCGCCCATTCACCCTCCCTAGAGTTTTTTGTTTACCATTGTAAAGCCATCCAAACTTCTAAACGAAGCCTCATGCTCAACAGCGGAGAGTACTATTCGGACTTTGAAACTGAGGAATCATCATCTGAAACATCACGAGTGAAAGCTATATGCAAAATGCATTATCTGCTCGATGGATACATGGTCTCATACCTGGCCGGAGCAATGCGGTGCCACTCGGCAAGGGTTGACCTGGGATCGGCTGGCCGATTTGTGTGACTGGGAAGGAAGAAGGTATTGGTGGTGACATCACTCGGGCATGTTGCCTTCTATGGTTTGAACATGTGGTTTGTTCAGAGGATATATCTGGATATTGTTTGTTACTTTTCTATTACATGTGGTTTGGACATAGGCATTTACAACTGGTCCAGAATGTTTGAAGCATAAGTTTTTGCATATACACTTTATGTCTAGCACACATAACATAATTCTTTTTCACATAGAATTCTCTAATTACATGCAATATTACATATGACTTGTGGCATGTATGCAGGATGTGATGGTCACGGAGGTATCACTGAGAAAGCGAGAAAGGTACCACGACAGCAACATTGGTCTGTAGCTCCTCATCATGTGGTGTGCAATCCATGTAGACAAGGACGAGGCTGTTGTGCGACGCCACAGTCTCATGGAGCTGCAACGGCTTGCCATCCAGACCTGGGTGAAAGTATCTGAGAGTATTAAACTGGTGGCATCTGCATCCATGGTGTCTACCACGTACACCTCTTCTTCGTCTTTCCCAGCGATCTGGTGGCTGCGCGAAGCCAGGGGCGGATGATTGGGTTGGTGATGTGGCGGCGCATGACCTAGCATGTCGCGGTGCAGCACAAGAGTGTGGCTGGGATAGTGCACGCTACGATCTCCAGAAGTAGGTCAATCAGAAGCGGCAGCGGTGCTTCCATCATCCTTATTTGATGGCGACCATGGCAGTTTTTCGTAGATGGTGCCGCTAGCGCTCCGCGCAACAATCTCATTGGCTACCATTATTCCTAGTCCCAACCCAACTCAACATTCCTATTATCTCGTGGAGTCAAGGGGTGAGTTGCTATACGTGTAATTAGAGCATGGTACCATACACCTGAACAATGTATAGTCCATAAGGTGGACACCATGAGACTGATGCTTGAACCGGTGAGTATTAGCAACTATGCTCCCTTTGTTAGCCACATCAAATGCTTCTCCGTCACCGCCGGCAAGTTCCATACCATTGTAAATGGAAACTACATCTACATTGCGGATGAGTTTATGACAATAGGAGGTTGTGTCCGCCCATTCACCCTCCTTGAGTTTTTGTTTACTACTGTAAAGCCATCCAAACTTCTGAACGAAGCCTTATGCTCAACAGCAGAGAGTACTATTTGGACTTTGAAACTGAGGAATGATCCTCCGAAACATGACGAGTGAAGAAAGCTATATGTAAAATCCATTATCCGCTCGATGGATAGATGGTCTCATACCCGGCCGGAGCAATGCGGTGCGACCCGACAAGGGTTCATTTGGGATCGGCTGGCCGATTTGTGTGACTGGGAAGGAAGCAGGTATTGGTGGTGGCATCACTCGGGCATGTTGCCTTCTATGGTTTGAACATTTGGTTTGTTCAGAGGCCATATCTGGATATTTGTTGTCACTTTTCTATTACATGTGGTTTGAACATAAGCATTTACAACTGGTCAAGAATGTTTGAAGCATAAGTTTTTGCATATACACTTTATGTCTAGCACACATAACAATTCTTTTTCACATAGAATTCTCTAATTACATGCAATATTACATATGATTTGTGGCATGTATGTAGGATGTGATGGTCACGGAGGTATCACAGAGAAAGTGAGGAAGGTACCACAGCAGCAACATTGGTCCTGGTGGCAGGGTATCGGTACGACCAGTGTCGAGGTTGCAGACCTGTAGCCCCTCATCATGTGGTGTGCAATCCATGCCGACAAGGACGAGGCTGTTGTGCGACACCACAGTCTCATGCAGCTGCAACGGCTTGCCATTCAGACCTGGGTGAAAGTATCTGAGAGTATTAAACTGGTGGCATCTGCATCCATGGTGTCTACCACGTACACCTCTTCTTCATCTTTCCCAGCGATCTGGTGGCTGCGCGAAGCCGGGGGCGGATGACTGGGTTGGTGATGTGGCGGCGCAGGACCTAGCATGTCACGATGCAGCACAAGAGTGTGGCTGAGTCGGTGCATGCTGCGATCTCCAGAAGTAGGTCAATTGGAAGCAGCAGCGGTGCTTCCATCGTCCTTATTTGATGGCAACCATGGCAGTTTTTCGTAGATGGTGCCGCTAAAGAGCGCTCTGCGCAAACAATCTCTCATTGGCAATACCATTATTCCTAGTCCCATCCCAACTCAACATTCCTATTATCTCGTGAAGTCAGGGGATGAGTTGCACGTGTAATTAGACCATGGTACCATACTACACCTGGACAATGTATAGTCTATAAGGTGGACACCATGAGAATGATATGCTTGAACCGGTGAGTATTAGCAACCAAGCTCTCTTTGTTCGGCGCATCAAGTAATTCTCCGTTACCGCCAGCAAGTTCCATACCACTGTAGATGGAAACTGCATCTATTTTGCGGATGAGAGTTTACCGTGAAGCATAGGACAATAGGAAGTTGTGTCCTCCCATTCACCCTCCCTGGAGTTTTTGTTGATTACTAAAAAGCCATCAAAATTACTTCTAAATGAAGCCTCATGCTCTGACAGCGGAGAGTACTATTCAAACTCTGAAACTGATGAATCATCCTCCGAACACGACGAGTGAAGAAAGCTATATGCAAGATGCATTATCTACTTGATGGTGATGGTCTCATACCCGGCCGGAGCAATGTGGCACCATCCGGCATGGGTTGATCTGGGATCGGCTGGATTCTATTCTTAAGAGGCCATATCTGGATATTGTTTGTTCCTTGCCTGTTACTTATATGCTCTAAACATAAACAATTACAACTGGTCCAAAATGTGTGAAGCAAAAGTTTTTACACCCTTTATGTCTAGCACACATAACATAATTCTTCTTCAACATAGAGTTCTGTAATTAAATGTGACTTGTTGAGAGGTCACCGGTGCAGCAAATAATGTGTTCTCAGCATCACATAGACGTGGCCAAAAAATGAGCTTTCACTACTGGAAACCAAAATATTCCTGTGTGTTTCCTAAAACACACAAGGAAATTAGACATTGCCCTGTGGGCATTGCTATTTCTTTGACGGGAATTCTTAAAGCAATTTGAATGGAGATGCTCTGTTCATTTTCTTCACTTGCAATTGCGAACGCATCAGAAACTGATCCTATGATTGAAACTAAGGACTGAAGCTGCTGCATTTTACAATCTAAAGAGGTGACCCCTTGAAAACTGAAATTACTTCAAGTATTCTGATTATGCTGAAATTGCAAGTACTTCTTTCTTTTGTTCGCAGACCCTATCAATATTCATCAGCTCAAGCACATGTGTTAGTATAGACAATGTGTGTGATTTTTACTTGTATAGACCCTATCATGCTGTAATCTCCTAGCTAAAGTATAGAGGATGTGTGTGATTTTCACTTTGTATAAACAGCACGCCATGAAGTGTGTTTGATATTTGTATGCGTTAAACTAGTCAATGTGTTTTGCTGGAAAATGCAAAAGTGAAGAGATTTCAGTGAGATTTATCTGCATTTGCTGGAAGTTCTCAATGATATTTAGATGTGCATGTGAATCTGATTGGTGCACTGATTTGATAACAAGTGCTTGCATGTTTTTTTTTGTTTTCCTGAGTATAATTTCCCTGTGTGCAAGTGCCAGCTGTCAGGGATTATTTCCCTGTGTGCTGTCCGTCAGCAAATACAATTTCCCTGTCGTCATATCCCTGTGTGCTTTTGCCTGACGGGTTGCCCACAGGGAAAGTTTTCCTGACGGTTTTTGGTATTTCACTGTGTGTTTTTGGCACACAGGAATATTCCCGTTTCTGGTAGTGTTTTCAGCACAGGTTCCACTGTGGCTAGTCTAAGACTACCCACAGTGGCCATGAAAACCGATGCTGAAACAGACTCAGCATCGATGAAAACCATTGCACGAACCGATGCTGAAATGAAAACGCCAGCATGCAGATCATGTACATGCGCCGGTGCCCAAAAATTAAAATATTGTATGTCAGCTGCAAAGTCACGTGCCCGGTGACATTTCTCACTACAAGGAAATGAGTAAAGAACTTCATGGTCTGACGCAATGCTTCCACTTGCAGTTGGGCACAGATGCAGTTCGCTGTGGGTGTTGAGCAATTCTCAGCATCACAAAGAGAGTGGCCCACAAATCAAGTTTTCAGCATGGGTACTGCTAGTCTAAACAAGCTATTCTTTCTAGTCTCAACATTGGGAATTTAAATAATTGACCGAGCAAGGGTAATTATTTCCTATTCATAAGCATCCAGAAGGTGGGAAGTTGCAATACTTTGAATCAAAACTAAAAGAATTCCCCAAATTTGTGCAACCCTAACCCTGGCTAATCTTGAATCTCTGGAATTTTATCCCCCCAAGTTGAAGAACTTAACACTAATGGATTGAGGAGGAGGGGTTACCTAAACTAGTTGATGCATGCGCTTGTCGTCGTAGTTGTACTCAGCGACGGCCCCCAGGGCCGCTACTTGTCGTTACCCGCCGCGCCAGCGCATCTACATGTTTTGTGGCATGAGGTCTTGGATGCCTGGACTTCCGGTGGGCTCCACGGCCGCCGTCACCGTTGTACCACGACAGGCGAAGCCGCCAAAGTGTGCGCCACCACGGCACGTGTCTTCTCTATACCAGGCGTGTGCGTGTGCGCCACCCGGCGAATGAAGGCACCAGATGAGACCCACTCGACGGAGCCACGCACGCCCTCGGACGAAAAGACCTCACTGGCACCGCCGCCGCGCGCGCTCTCTTTCGATTCGCCAAGTCGCCGCCACAGAAGATGAGTGAGAAGGGAGAGGGCAGATACGATAAGGGTTTGGGGGCGCAGATAAGGGATTTATACCCAAATAAAACGCATGTGGGTCGTTCGATTCATCGAACGGCTGTAGTGAGCTGGCGGTGTTAATGGGCTTTGGGACCAAGCTGGGGCGCAAGGTAGCAAGAATGGGCTGAAAGTGATTTGGGTCGACTTTGCTTGGCTGCGGCACGTTATGAATAGTACATTTTTTGTTTTTTTCCTACAATTTTCTCAATCTTTATGGGCCAAAGTTCTTATGGGCCTTTTGTGGGCCAAATATCCAATGCGCCCTTGATAATTTTCAGAATTTATGTGAACCAAAACTCTTAAAGGCTTTTTATGGGTCAAATCATAATAAGATTATAGTTTTTCCCGGCGGGCCCCGCCAGTTACTGTTACACTGTAGCAAAGCCGATTTTCTGATTGGGCTCTCGTCGCTCAGCCTGGGGTCTTCCGTGCGCGGCTCTCGAATCATCTAGCTACCTCTTCGTCTGCTCCTCTCCCCTGCGCCGCCCTCAGCCTTCCCATGGCCGACCACCACACTCTTCCAAGCGCAAGAGGCAACATGCTTTGTCGCCGATACCGCACTGCTTCTCCTCCGGCCCAGTGGCAGCGCCCGACTCCAGCTCGCCGATGCCGAGGGGCTCGGTCTTCGCTGCCGTTCGACCGCCAGCTTCGGGATCCAGTGCACTGACGCCGAGGGGCGCGGCCTTCTCCGCTTCAATCACCTGCTCGCACTGGATATTGATGGCTGTGACGGGGGCGCCTGCAGCAGGACGATGGCGGAGGGCTATAGGCGGCTGTGGCTTCTCATCCTCTGGCAGCGGAGGTGAGTCGATACTCCCGTGCTAGCCCCCTTCTATTTTTTTTTTTTCTGAAATCTGATTCCCAAAAATGTTGATGCCGTTCCTTCGTCAGCGCTTGGGTTATTATTTTTAATGCTTTAGTTCGTTGGATCTGCTGAGTGGTGTGGTTAGTGGCTTCAATTGATATTTGTATGCCCACAGCGTTGCAATCGATATTTGTATTGGGTAGAAAAGGACGCTTCAATTACCTCTCAGATTATGGTTGACTATTCATCACCTTTATGCCACTGATTGATTAAGAATTCAAGACGCCCATCTCTTTTCAATTAGAGATTTGTAAAATCTAAAGTAGCACTTCTCTGCTATGATGTGTTCAGTCATTTGAAATGTGCACCTCCCTGCTATTTCAGGTCCTTATTACAAAGTGGTCTGTATCCGACTTCAGGTGTCTTCATGTTATATTTCCAGATAAAAAATCTTATATAATCTTCGTACTGCTGGATCTGACCCTTTTTCCTATCCTAAAATAAACCAGCACACATGACCAACAACCCAGCCAAAAGAAGAAAAAAAAATCCAGCCAAAGAATTGCAGGTTATTACACTCTGATGTCAGTGCATCGCCGTTATAATTTCTTAAAGCTAAATTGTATGATGTGATGGTACATCCCGTTTTTAGTCATCATACTTATCTTCAAGCTATATTTCCATAATATGATGTAGCATCATACTAAGTTGTATTATGTTTTTTGGGATGACCTATCGTGTCCACTCGGTGGCAATATG